>JAQIWN010004591.1:0-10998 GCA_034699025.1 Entomobrya cf. arborea Gr-Col-00668 | reverse complement strand
TCCTTTGTTTAAATGTAAGTTCTTTTGTTCTCACTATTTAATCCCCATTGGTCCGTATAATGCAGAGGCGCTATCTAACAGACAATCAAATCTGGGACTCGCCAATTTTATGCCAGGGAAATTTTCCTTCTATGAAGTATGAATTTTTAATTTACTATCTAACCTCAATACTCAACCGACGCGTCGAACGGTTTCTACCCACCCATATTTAATTTTCAAGAATATATCCCATTAAAAATATCTTTAGAGAATCATTCCGTTGGACATTTTGATTTCTATAGAGATTCCGTACACCCATTTTTTTCTAACGAACTTCAACATTGCATAGATCACTGTTTACATACTTCAATGTTCAATGTTCTCATGTTCACCCCAAGCAAAAGTAATTTTCAGCGATTTGATTCTATATAGGTAACAGCAGCATAACAACAAGGCACATTAAAGCGTAATGTAAAAAATGGTTTTCATGTTATGTTCGCAACTCTCGCAACTCCTCTCGTCACACAGAGTCAGTTCCTCATATCAACATAAAAATCACAATCAGGAGGAGGAATAGGTATAAAAAAAGAGCTATGAACTATACGAGAAAGAAACTGTACTCAAAACTCAAGTAATATTTTTGAGTTGAGTTGTGTGGTGTGCAATCTCATAACACTAAAAACACCTAACAAGTCAATGAATAGGGCATAATATGAAACGATGAGAGAGCTGAGCATATGCTTAAAAGTATATTTTATGGAATTGTATTTTGGGTTTGTTGGGACTTGGGACACGTACTTGCACACACACTAAATGCACAAGAGCAACATACGGACGGGGATTGTTTTGTTGTTGTCCTTTGTGGACTTGGACGTATGTAATTGACCATTGTACCATCATCATCACATCATCATCATCCAAAGAAAATAAGATCATATTTCTCATCTCTCTCCTCAATCACAATTATATGCACTTACATTACATCACATTTGATACACACTTAACACACATGCATTTCTACAGTGATTTTGTCTAAACAGTTCTCTCAACATTTTACTGGCTTATTAAAATACACACTTGTCTTAATTAGGAACGCTAATAATGATGGTAAGTTAAGTTTTTTTATTCCCATTAAATTATATCCTTTATGCTCTGATCTGATCTGATCACATTCTTAATACAATGTATCAATTATGGACATAATTTTGCAAGAATGTCGAGATTTGTCGTTTATGTGCAAAAAAAGAAGTTTACATTTTCCTCATATCATTTTTACTTGTCGTTAATATTTGAGAGACTATGCTGTTCCAATACATTTAAAAAATAGTTATAATCCTGACTTTTTATGCGTAACAAATATTTGCTACAAGATAAAAATGTAGGTAGTCGGTCGTACATTAAAAACAAATATTTTTCACAGGTATAAAGTGTACAGGTGAATCGTTGGATGTAAAATGTTCCCTTGTGGTAGCAATGACAGAAATACTGTCTAAGGTGCAATATTAATCTCATGATTTAGTAAAACGTAAATGTAAATGCTTTGGGAAATGGTGATCTCATAAAGTTTGGAAAGTGTCGTTAAAATTGTAATGACAATTTACATCCAAATGCAATAAACGAATGATTTTAATGTGATTTTACCTGCTATGTCGCATCATTGATCACGATCATACTCATTCCACACAGGATATATTTAATCAGTCATCCATACATAATAGATACTTTACAATTTTATTGGTTGTAATACATAATGTGGTGGCGTCACAGATGTAACATTAAGTAGATATTTTATGTGCGTAGAGATGCTATTTAGTGAGTAGCAACAGCTAAAATTACTCGTGTTTTGTGTTAGCAGGGAAACGACTACACGTTTCTCCTAGAAATATTTTAGGAAAAATTGGTGTGAAAAGACAAGCAGAAAATTGAATTTACAATTTAATTTTTTTGTCAGCTAAGTCACAAAATGGTAACATGACAGTTCCAAAACGGCAGTGAAAGTATTGCCATTTTTCTTGCAAACTTGCTAGTGAAATAACAATTACAAATTAAGAAGAAATTTAGTATTTTTAGGAAGTTAGAAAACGTCATTCAGTTCTCAGGGTATAACGAGATTCTTTAAAAACTGAAAAGGTGGTAAATTAATAGGTGAATTAAGGTTTGCTTAGAAAGTGTTATCTAAGGAAGTTATAAGAGAATAATTAAAGCAATCTCACTAGTCTGGTTATATTCTAGCAACCTATTTCGTAGTTAGTGTTCTTATTAATTTTCTATAATTCTGTAGTGGAATTTGTTCTCAGTTTTCCCAAAGTGTACACTCACATGTATTTTTTTCATTTAAGTACAATTTTAAGTAGTCGTATATTACCCCGACGTGTAGTATTTAGCAGACTTATTAATTAATTTGTACTTTCTTTGTCACAATCAAATTACATCAAAGTAAGTTACGGCGATTTCTTCAAAAAATGTGCAATTGCAATTTTAATTAAAAATGTATAGTGTAATACTGCAGTGGCGGAGTTGAACCATTTTACATAATATTATTTCTTGAGGTTACGAAACAAAAATGTCTGCGTACCTACATGTATGGATATAATGGATATATCGAATGACCTCATGTGTCGTTATTTAAGTGAAAGATACACTAAACTGGTTCTTTACGTTTCAAACGAAATCGATACAGCGACTGACGAGTCGATTAAAATCGAAAACTGCTAAAGGTTGAACGCACTTCTATTGTGTCATATTTTGACATTGAGTGAAAGTATTAAAGCAAATGACATTTTTCCGATTTAATATCAAAGTGTTCCAGAGACAATAACATTACCTAATTGAAACTCTCTAGGGAATCACTAGCAATTCGATTTGATGTGATACCAAGGGCGTTTGTTATGGTAATATCTTAATTGATTTCACTTATTGTTCAAGACAATCAATAAAGAAATTATTTCGTTGCATTATATTACGAGGTTAGAAACACTGAAAAGAATTTAGTTGGTTATTCTGCTGCCTAAAAGAAGGTCGAAAATCAAGTTTTCTCTGTGTCAGGAATTTTTATTTCCAATTCCAAATAGTACTGTTTAAAAAAATCAGTTTAACAAACTTTACAAAAATGACGGCCAATGAAGAGTATGGAAAGAGCGGGGTGATACCAGGTGCACTAATACTTAAGTGTTAAAACTTTACCTGTATTTTTGCAACTAAGACTGGCCAAAGCTAATTCATGCAAACGACGGGAAAATTAAATAATCGTTGTTTTCTTTTTCACTTATCTTCGTGTCATATTTTCAGAAAATTTGAAAGTTGCAAATAATTATTAATTGCCTTGTTAATTTTTAAATTTTTCTAGAATTTGAGGAAAGAGATTATCTTGTAAGTAAATCTCAAATGGTTTTGGTGACAATGAAGCGAGCAAGTGATCAGGAATCCCCACGTTTACGGAGAACCCTCATAAAAATTTCCGAGGCCCCCACATCTCTCCCGTCGAATTCCACTGACAAGTATACTCCCAAGACTTTCCGGTTTAAACCATTGGTCTTTCAAGAGCTAAAAAATCAGCCATTTTACCCAGGTACAACCAACCAAGGTAATCAAACGTTTTTTAAACATTACGAGGTATTATTCATGTAAAATGTTGTGCTAATGATAAAATGGTCCATTACACAGTATCAGTTCCAGAACCAAGGAGTGGTCACAGAATTGTTTGTGATGACGCCAATTTATACTCATTTGGGGGATATTTGGAAGTAAACACTGGTACCCCACAACCTACGCTTATTCAAGATCGTCATATGCAACGATTATTTGAAGAGGTAAGTACTTCAGGGTGAAAGCCTAAATTCCAAGAACATACGCGTGTATATTCTACGCTCTCAAGGGTTTTAAGGGGATACAGTTATTAATATTTATTCATTTTTATCTTCAGCTGTGGTGCTTTAACTTTGCTGAAGGGCAATGGAAGTATTTGCCCACTGCTGGAAAGGCACCCAAAGAACTTGCATCTCATTCTGCTATCTTATATGGCAATTACCTGATCGTATTTGGAGGAACTGGTAATCAGCCATTTCCACAAGATGCAGTGTTTCACATATTTTATTTTGTTTATTTATGTGTATATTTATACATTGCTAAATTTTTGTTCCGTCCACAGGAGTACCATTCGGAGGTTCATCATCAAACAAGATGAATATTTGTGATTTGAGAACTCTTACTTGGAGAACTATTGAGACAACAGGAGAAGCTCCGACACCGCAATATGGACAAGCTGTTGTTCTTGACGGCACTACTCGATCATTTTATGTAATTGGAGGAACCACCGGTTATGACTATTCGATGGTGAGTGCAAAAAATTGCATCATTACAAAACTTATATGTCACGCACATAAATGCATACACGTATATATATGTCATTTACATTATACAAATCAAAGTCTTTCATAACTTGTTTCACAATACAATCGCAGGATATTCATAAACTTGACTTGACGAAACGACATTGGGAAAAGGTTTTTCTTTCAAGAGGAGACAGCTCGGAACCTCAACCTAGGTAATCTTTTATAAAATTTTAATGTATAGGCCACAACGCTACTATAGAGAGGTGTATGATATTAATTTCAAAATTTGACCAATATTTACCAGGTATCGCCATGAAGTTGCGTTTGACGGAGAAAATATCTACATTTTGGGAGGTGGTACGGCAAGAGAAGCATACGATCTTAAGACGGTCCCTACATTTAACATAAAATCAAGAGAGTGGCTTATGTTGAAAACAAAGGGAAGCTCTGGTATCAATAGATCGGGTATTCCACGGTTTCCATGTGCCAGAAAATGTCAAGGATCTGTACAAAGGGGGGATGGTATGAACTAAGCATTTTACTCACAACTTTGAAAAGTTTTCATAAATCATGCATTAAAGTATCTATATTTTCTGACCATTCAACAGAGGTTTTTATCTGTGGGGGCTATGATTCCAAAAATATTTTCATGGATCTGTGGAAACTTCATATTCCAACAATGCAATGGAATCACCTTCCTGTGAAGATGCCCGTGCCGTTGTATTTTCATTCGACCAGTATAACTTCGGTAAGAAAACATTTCGACAAACCATTACCTCAGGAGACTCTGGCATGCGTAACTAATTATATTTGATGATGATTTACAGGGTGGATGCATGTACATATTCGGTGGGGTAACACACATCAAAAACAACACAAGAACAAATAGAGTGTTTAAAATTTGGCTTACCGTTCCAAAACTTAAAGAAATGTGTTGGGAAGCTCTACTACATTATCAAAAAGACATTCGTGAGAGAAGTCGTCCTTCTTTGCTGAAAGCTGGAATCCCTAGTGAATTCGTTCAGAGAGTTCATCCTGCACCACCCGGGGGGCAAGCTGATGAAAACGTTGAGGCTAAGTGGGAGTCAGACATTTTGTTGATCGACGATGATAATTAAGTAGAGTGCTAAATGTACATATATATATATATATATACTTATGTTAATGAACATTTTGATCGCAACCTTTTTATACGACGGTTTTAACGTGTAACGTGCAGCTATTATTGTAATGGGCCTTCTTCTAACGCCACTGTTGTTCCGTTTATTCCCATTCGCCATAATATTCTTAAATACGTCGTCGTTTACTTATTTCGTGTTTGGTAGAATTTTTTCAGTATCGAAGTAAACTTTTAAAAAGTGAGAGATTTATCCGCACTATTTTTATGGTCGAAGTAATTGAAAATGGTCTCTATCTATTTAAGTCGCAATTCGTAATTCGTACGTTTGTATATACATCCGTATACATCATTCAAATGCGTAGAAACTCACAGAATTTTGTTTGTTAAATCATAACCACAAAAATACAAAAATATAATGTGTCCTAAAACTAAAATGTGCAATTGTTGCAACATACGATTAAATATTAGCTAGTAGAATGAAGTATAATCGTAAATTGTTGGTAAAACCTGTCACCAGCAAGTTTATCAAAGAAAAAAATAGTTTAAAAAGTGCGAGATTCTTATGTAGTATTTTTTACCCTTATTCTTAGTGTTACATATATTTTCATGGGGCTTTTGTTATAATATTGAATATTGTGTACAATTTATTACTAATTTGAAGGCAGCTCTTCAAACATGTTTCGTCCGGTCCTGCGTATAATCAACTTTCAAAAATTACAACTGTTGCTAAGACAACTGTAAATGCATGTGAAACTATGTACAATGTTTATTCATAAAATGAACCTGTCAGATAGTCATTGGTAATTTTAGGTTATCGGCATTGTATATTCCATTTCGAAGCAGTTGTAGTTGTTGGCTCTTTTAAATATCAATTGTTAAGTTTTTAGATTGGGGGATGAAGGATAAGTCATGGTTTCATAAGTTTATAATTTTTGTGGCTTTAAATCATCGACAAAAAAGAGCTTTTCCGTTACCATGAAGCAAATAGCAAATGAAGCAGCTCTTTAAGATTTATATTTATTGCGAACCTTTTTAGGTGTTCAGTGTCCATGACAATTGACATGACTAACTACACTAGTGCTACATTTGGGGTAGCAGCTAAAATGTATTGTTACGGTAAACAAATGGAAAGAATCTCAATCATGAAGTTGTGTCCTAATAAATTGAATTGATTAGTATAGTTTCGTTTACAGTTGAAAACATTTTTTAGTTCGAGTTAGTAGCTTTTTGCGTGTACATGTTTGTATATGAAGTACATTAGAATTTGTCTAAATAATGTAATTTGGGTATTGGTTAAGTGTTTTCACTTATGATGAACGAATCACTAAGTGTTGAATTCAGTTTATCAGTTTCGCGTTAGGTGATTGCGGAATGCTTTCCCCGTGGGCAATTCCTAATGTCGCAATACAACTACATATACAGTCGCTGTCAGAAGTCATGTTTAAGAACTTGTGCATTTTATACTTTTGGCAGCAATTGACAAAGATAAATGATAATGGTATACAAATGGCCTTCAATTTTTCCAGAATGCAATCATTATATTTCCAGGATCAGTGTAGCCCGATTTGGTTAAAATTTTCTTGGAAGTAAGAATGTCATCAGAACTTTCGAAGGCCACTACTAACCATCAAATGAAAAGTAAGATGCAAGTAATGCTATTAAACCGAAAATTAACAAAAAAAAAGGATTAGTAATTAAAGAAATTGAATTTGTGCAATGAATTGTAACGTAAACCATTTGCGTAAGGCTATCTCCAAAGATATGGTTACACTATCATTATGAAGGAATATTAATTATTTGTTGCAGAATAAAAGTAAAAGTAATAATCCAAATTTGTAGGAGTCTCAAATGTAATCAACCAATATGGTATGATTTATTACTTAAATGTTATATAAATGTTGTATTTTTGGTTTTCGGTCAGATAAGTAAGCATGTAGCGACAAGTTAAGATTTATTGCAATCGCAATCACAAGATACTCAAAGGAAATATTGCAAAGTTTTTGTTGTCTTGTCTCGAGTGAAAAAAAAAATTGCTGCTGTGCTACACAACACAGAGTCTCCAATATCGCCGAGTAATTTTTACTGCTTTAATCGTTTTAACTTTTGATAACATTTGTTTCTACAACTTCTAGATGTATATTTTTAAACCATAACATAAAATACCTATTTCGTTAATCAGATATATGTAGGTATATTATATATTTAGGGTAAACAATGATTTGCCATTTAAGTGTGTTATAACTTAAACTTAAAAACGATTGTTGATACTTTTGTAACTTCCATCTTTCCATATGATATTTACTATTTCAACAATATAAAGTTCGTTTATTAATGCTTGTTTATTCACTTTTCTATTTCTTCGGTTACATAAGTTCGGATTTTTATTCATTAAACACTTTTTTAATACGGTATATTAATGATTTAGAAAACTGTAATTATTATTCGTCTAAAGTTGTGAAGCGTCAGTGCTTAGAAATATGTCAGCGTACGAAATCAGGATTAAATGTATCATGTAACTAATAATCACTAATGTTTAGTAAGAATAGGCTAAATTAAGATTTAGCCATTCTTAGTTAGAAATTTGAATGTTACATTCTTGGTAACAAGATATGGATTTGCTTGTCTGCGTGTGCGTTGGGTCTCTAAACTTGCACCAAATAAGGCATTTAATTTTAAAGCGCCAATTTTACAATTAAAAATGTCAAATATAAACAAAATGCACCAAAGTAATTTATCCATGGATGCGTTCTTAACATAAATGATAATGGTTACATCATAAACCATGATAATGAATGTTTTAAAACATGTGTGTCCATATTAGAAATTTGTAACGAGATGTAACTCTATATCTTGTATTATTGTTTTTAAATGTTAGTATTTACCTTTATTTAAGTATATCAGTTGAATAAGTCATTCAATAAAGTATATAACGTCTGTGCTTAAAGCTATCCTCCCACTTCCACACAGAATTCTTATATTTTCATCCAACCAAACTTCTTGCACACCAGTGATCAGCGTGAATACAAAATACGAATTGTAACATGCAAGTCTAAAATTCATCTAAAATTTGCATTTTTCGTAACAATTTTTTAGTGTATACTATTTATACTTGTTTTGTTATGAAATATTTATCTCGGAAACATGTCAACTAGAAATTTCTGATTCATGAATCTTGAATACTTACAAACATGTTCCCCCCACATGGAAGCTTAGACATTCTGTGTCTAAATAAGATGAATGAGATTTTAAATATAAGTAAATTAGTAATGAGTTTGCATTTCCCCGCAAATATGTTTATGGTTTGACTCAGGCCATGACTTTTGGTTTGAACCCGTCGGTACTGCGTATAAACGATCAAAATATTGAATAGGCTATCGGCCATGATGATATCTTGACACGAAATTGCTTTACTATATTTTTAATCAAAGTTTCTGCTTTGTAGTTCTTCATCTTCATGTGTTAGCACATTTGTTCAAAACCTTTCATGCATGATATTGAATTCATATTGGCTACAAAAGTGATGATTTTTTAATTGCTTTCCTTTTCTATTTGCGCTCTGATTCTAGAAATAAAAACAACTATTTAAACGTTCTTTGAACCAATATTAAAAACGACCATTTTTTAAAAATAAAAATAGGAACCACACAAATTAGAATGTCCGCAACAATTTTATCCATAGTTAATTCGAGTGGTATATTTTAATTCTGCGAATTATGTATCCCAAAATACACAAAATAAATGAAATTGCGTTACAAGTGTTACAAGTACTTTTTGTCATTGCAAGTTGTTGGTCTGACCTGACGGTACTCGATGCTTCGGTACTTACATTTGTAAACAAATCCTTATAATGCTTTTGAATCATGTCTATGGCTCGTTTGTCTCTGGATCATTCATTTCGGTCAAAGAACCCGTTATCTTGAAATGTTGACCGTATAAGTGATTTCATCGTGTTTCACCTTTAGTATTGCAGCCGATTAAATGAGACTTTCAATTCATTCTCCGCAGTCATTCAGTAAGTCCCAAATACAGTCGTTCATTACAGGATAGCCAAATATTCCTATATTGAATGATATGGATTTTGCTTGAATACCGAAAGATTAAATTCATTTTCATAAGAGAAATTCGATTTACATGCAATTTTTGCACTGAAAATCACCGCCCTCATATAATTATAGTTTATGTTTGGAAAATTTGGCACTTGGCAGTGTTATGACTACAGCTAAAGTAAGTGATTTGGACAAAGTTTAAAAACAATTTTTTTTCATTTCTGTGGTTCTCAGTTTTCACAGTTTATGACTCCCTGTTATGATAATATTGCTACTAGTCAATTCATATTGTCAAATTGAAGTTTCAATGATGAATATTTATTTGCTTTTTGCTTATGGATTTTTAGCCCAGTACTAATGTATTATTACGGAGATGAATCGATTTTCACCGTAGTTGTACGATTGGTTTGTTTTTCTGTCCGTCTGTACATGCTCTAAATCCAATATCCTTCAACTGATTCTTTTCAAGCTTGGCAAAGCACAGACACCTTAGGTAAAGGGCTTCATCGCTAGACATTTTCAGACTCCGGGGTCAAACCACCTGGGGACATGGGGTCAAACAAGTTCATATGTTATCTTATGGGTGAAATTTTTTATCGTGCATTGCGATAGAGGGGTCAAAGTAGATCAACTTGTGTCAATGGAAAGAAGTCAAATCTTATGACTCGTGTCACTAAAGGTCAAAAATGGTTTTAAAAAACCGCATTGTCTTATTCGTCTCCGTCTTCATGACTTGATATGACTTGTTCATTAATTATCACTGTGATACTCTGTCATCATAATCTGTTAGCATTCGCACTGCACGGTCAATCTGCATACAACGAAAGTCATCATGAGAAATCTTCAGCCTGATACGCTTCACAGCAAAAGCAAAGTTTCAATTCAACTTTGCATTGTCTGATCACAAGTAAACTTGTTCAAAGAGAGCAGTAACTAGTAACTGCTTGTCGAGCATACAGAAAAAAATGACAGCATAACCATTTTTTATAGCATTCAAGGCCATTTCATTATGACAAGTCTTACTGTAGTAACATTCAGCCAGTGTCGGTTTTGAGCACCTGTTTTGGTTCAAACTGTTTTGATTCGTCTATTCGTGTGGTATATGTCAATTGTTATTAGAGCTGTAAAGCATGAAAAATCTAAGGTAGCTTCAGATTTCTAACGCGATTATTAATTAGCTTTCGTTAATACAGCACCAATGTTATCTGTTTGCCGGTCCAAAATGGGATCTAACCAAAGTGGTTTAAGGTAAATCGCCAATTTATCTTTTTGCAAAGAATTAAAAACTCGGAAAATTTTATTTTTATTCAGTTTCATCAAAAAAATCGTAATTTTATTTTCAGTACTACAGATGGGCAAACTATTTCGTTCGTGCTTAATGGCAAAACTTATACAGGTACAACTTGGTTAATTGATACATGCATGTACCTTTTTAAAATAATATGTATGTCTGTATAGTTTTAAAAGGCGAACTGAAACTTTAAATAATGAATTACTGTTATGTTAGTAAATACAAAGACTG
>JAQIWN010004590.1:0-10998 GCA_034699025.1 Entomobrya cf. arborea Gr-Col-00668 | reverse complement strand
CGCATATTGGCTGTGAGTGACCTGCAAAATATTCGTAGCCAGGTTGTAGAGGAAGTTGCAAAAGCGATAATGATGTTCATGGGGAAAGATGAGGCATACCTGTGTACCTACCTACATAGCATTACATAGTGTCGTGTCGTGTGCCAACAGCGAATGCTCTCATTTGACTCGTGCTCATCATCTGGCCACGTTTTAATAATTTTGTGCTGCTATACATTAATCGAAAGGTCTTTATGCCTACACTTTCTACGCAATTCAATATAAGCTCAGTTAACTACATATATTATTCTTATACTATGATGCCAAAGCCAACTATATCATCATTGTCATTATTATAAACCGTAGTTTACAATATGTATATATGATGCATGTTTTGTATATTGCTTAACTTTTGAATGATGGTTTCCGGTGTAGCTCCGTTCGTCCTATCATAACTGAAATTTAGGATCATTTGTGTACAAAAAAACTGGATCCATTTACCACCTCCCACTATTTATGTTGTTACGGTCATCAACATGTAGAAATAAAACGGGATATTTCTTTATCTTTATTCACTCACATGAAACAATAACGACGGAAGATGAAAGCAAATACATAAAATACGTTTCAGGAATTCAACTCCTGGTCAACTAGTTTCAAATTTAGAAGGGGAAATTCATTCAAACTAACAAATAATCATGCATACATTTTATATAGATTTGAAGGTATTTTTATATTATCAATACAACACATCTCACAAAACGTTTACGTTACGGCTTGTATTTATACACACGCTTACAATCCAATTGTAAGAAAAATCCAAAATTGTCACCTGGAGAAATCGGGCAAAATATGGTTAGATAAAGAATGCCAATCCTTCACAATGGATGGGAAGGATAAAGGATGTCATGAGTGCAAGAATAGCAGACTCACTTTTTATTTCATGAAAGGGCAGTTACATAATAAGATTTTCTTGCAGACATGCAGGCAGCCGGTCAAGTCACTTCATTCAAGACGGTTGCAAGAGAGAAAAGAGATTTCTAAAGACATTGAAACTACTGCACATTGTTATGCTATACCAACCACGGTCTTTCTACTGAAGCTCATCACAACAAAGCATAAAATATAATGTTGGTTGGCTTACTTTGAGTAAATATAAAAACGCGTTTGGGAAGAAAGATGAATGTGTATTTGTGTGCAACAGTTTAAACCAAGGCATTTAACATCATTAGTTTAGCTTTAACAATATTGCGTTTGTTGATATTATGAATGGCTGCAAGCGGTATAGCATAAGCTTAAAATCAATGCAGTGGTCTTGCAATTCAAGTTGCAGTTTCGCGTCTCGAAATCAAAGGAATTGTAACAACCTTTGCATTAAGGTCTCGGAAAGACATTCTTGCTCAACTCGACCATTCTTATATGAAAGTTTGAACAAATTATTTTAAGAACAAATCAGTTGAATAAAGAAAAACCAAGATTTAATATAAAGCCGAATATACGATAAAAATTGAAATAAGTAAGCTTTTGCAAATGTAAATTTCGGTTACCTCAGTATGTATAACATTGGGGTCTGGAGTCCGGAATAAAGACGACTTGCTTTCTTTACCCTCAAGTTTTTGTTATTTGTGCGATGTAAGATTAAACACAATATGGAGATTGAGACAAAAGAAAACAACTTGTACGCAAAGACAATGGATGAAATAGAGTGTTGTAGCCCACAACTGGTGGTACACACAAGCGATGACGAAGGAACATTTCTTCTTTATTCATTGAAGAGTTCCAGCTGCAGGTTTTTAAAGGTTCAATTTATGTAGATGTCCGGTGCCTATGCCTCTTTGGTTGACAATGTATCTGTAAAAGCATCTGTAAAAAGTCACTTAAAAAGCTACTTGGGATATTTTTAAATGTCCCTTTTGTATTAAAATCACCTGCTGGTATGGCATTGTGGTGGTTGTGGCCGACATAGGAAATTTCATTCATGAGTCATAAACTCATAATGAGTCTCTTTAATTTTACTTTCGTTTTTTGGTACTTGAAATGAAATTGCTGAATTTAAATGAAAAACGTATATGGATCATTGAGCAATGGTTACTTTAACTGCATCTTTCTTAAGCTTATTTAGTTTTATCTTCAAATTAGCAATTTAAATGGTTCAGATTACAGTACACAGTATGAAATAACTAAACAAAAACTTGTCTATATTTATTTCGAATTATTTAAATCAGTGAAAGTTAAAAGTTATGAATCATTAGATTTATAAAATCGACATCATTCTTTACTTGTTTGGATGCAAAAATTAAATCACTTTGTTCATTTATGTATGCATTCACAAGAATCAGCTTTTACACATGAATATTTATTTTTACGTACGCCGAAATCTTTTTAAAGGGGAAAATACAAGAAAATACTCTGCCCATAAATTTCCCTACTTTTCCATCACAGGGAAATTCTGTGGAACTGCCACAAAGCTGTGAAGTAGAACGACTTGAATACAAAAACAAAAGCCAGGTTGATTTTTAATGAAGCATGTGTATCATTTAAATGAGCAACCTCAAGTCAAACATGACTCTGCTCTTCTGTACCCCAAAAAAATTAAAAAGAATAACATCTGCCATGGATAATATTGGTTTGTTCGGGCATCGTATTTTTTTATGGCAGCAACTGTGTTGAAAGTTTGGAAGAATCTACTACTGTTCTCCATTGTTGTCTTTTTATGAGCTGAAATACGTGTACATGTTCGTGTACTCACTAGAATAGACCTGTTTTTTACTAGCCCGTTTCAAATAGATTTTTAAATTGTGGTGTGCACTTGAAATCTTGAATAGGTAAGGTATATTTTTTGTAACACTCGTAAACACAATATATGCAGAATTGTGCTCCATGTGCTGGCAACCATATTTATCATTTCTTTGAGTAAAGCCTGCCTTTTTACAACAAGACTTACGGCACGCTAAATAAGTAAAGGCTGAAAAGAGGCTTACTTACAGAAGCACAGCATATTATTTGTTCATAGAAGTCCAGTTGATTGACTTCTACAAAAAAAGTCAAAGCTAAGTTACCACCTGGCATCTGGATGATATATCCATCCTCGATGGCACTCTAATAGCACCTCTCTTACAAACAATGAAACCGAGAAAAAGTGTCCCCTTGCAAATATATCATCAATTCTTTGTACACTTTTTCATTGTTTGTTGTGCATAGATATATTTTTTATGTGAATAGCAATTCCAATTTAAAAATGGTATGAGATATAATTAAGTAAATATACAGGGAAAGCTGCTTATTAATTTTAAGATATCTGCCCATCTTTTTAGATTGATGAAATAATGTAATTTAGCCAAGAATTTAAGATCAAAATGACAATGCTAGATTTATATTACTAATCCCGCGATTAGTTATTCAGTAAAAAATTAATATAGCTTCATATTCATATAGTATTTATGAAAAGTAACTGAAGTAGTTTGACTGAATCACACATGTCGCATATTACCATTAAATCGACGGGATGCTTCCTAATATAAATTTAAAAGGTGTATCCACCTTTCACTCACTCCAGCAATACCAGTATCTATCCTATTCGTCATTTTATGCATCTGGTGAAGCTGATTCATAGCCATCCATAGTAATATAATGGCTTGTTGCTCATCCTAATCACTTTTTGAATACCACTACTCTGATCTACCTCTGCTGTTGTATATCTACGCATACGCACACCAGACCAGAGTAAAACCAGAAATCTCATTTTCCCATTTAATGTGAATCCATGATCCAAACCAATGAAGTGAGGTTGAGGTTATTACTTGAACTGTCATCATTTGGTAGTAGCAAGTACGTTTTTTCGTAGTAAATTCAACTGCATGTGCGTGCATTCATTCTTTGAATATACTACCATGGAAAATACTCGTACAGGATTTTTGATTGTTGTAAGGTAAAAATGATTTTGGACCTTTAAACTTTTCTCTCTGGATGATGCTACGATTATACGATGGAATGATCCATCTTCCCCCGAATACGATCTTGGATGGGGATTCCGTCCGACCAAAATAATGGCTTGGGTCTGGTCTAGTCTGTTGAGTGTATTCAAAGTATACATAAACAGATACACATTTCCCCCTGCTTCGTTGCAGTTGTACGTAGTGGTTGTGGGTAGCAATTATTAGGAAAAAATAGAAACATTCGACTTCATAATTTCAATGAAAAGCTTTTCTACGGTTTGTGTATTTGTAGGATTCTCGGTAGTAAGAAGGGGCCTTTAAACGTATTTTTTAGACAAACATCTTCCAAGTATGTAGTAAACTTGTAGGAAATAGTAGGAATATAAATGGTGTGTTTATATAAATATTGTGCTTAAGGGAAGACGCAGGGTCTAAACGAGTCCTTTTAAAAAGGTCTACGCATTGCATTGAAATGAACGTGATGCATAACATATGAAACGTTTTTTTCGTCGATTTTTTTTCTTCGTTTCCTTCTTTTTATTTGTTCTATTTACTTTCGATATGTAATATTCACTTCTTAAAATATATGTATTAAAGCTTAAGATCAGAAATTTTCTTTTGGCCGTCATCACCACCACCGTCTTGTTGTTCGTCTCTATTATTTCGTTCATTGTAGGTCTTCACGCAACACTGAATAATCATAATGTGCAGTATTTCAGTTCATCATGTTGGGATGGTGGACAAAAAAGGACGACGAAAAAAATGCATTCAAGGTCCTTATTCTTTTCTACCTTTGTATTGAAAAGACGCAATATCTGGTTCTCCAAAATCTCCTATTCAATTCATTTCCGTACAAAAAAAAGAAGCTTGCATCTTTTTTTTCAAATAAAAGGTTGTCGTGCTATGCCATGCCCTTGCTATTGGACCTTTAAAGGTCTTCATGATAAAATGCAATACTCAACAAGACGCAAGCGCATTTCGTCCTTGCAGTTGCAGGCCTTTCTTCAATATCTTCTTCAAGATGTTTTTTAAGAGAGGAAAAGGTGTGATGAGATTCAGACTGTTTTGTTACGTAATGTATTATAGAATAAAAAGTGGCCACGTGGCTCAAGCTCAATGTAGAGTTTTTTCTTTTATATTTTAAAAGAACGCTATCCGTCAATGCAACTTTCCTTCAAGAAAAAATAGAGAAGGAAAGAATAAAAAATGGTATTATGCCTGACTAGCGTAAAGAATCAAAAATATACATTTCCTTTTTATACATAATATATATCAAGAGTTGTCATTTTGCCATATCATCTGCAATATATTTTATAAGAAAATTACGTACAATATTCAGAAGTCCTCTGCCATACATGGAATATGCAGCAGAATAAAGAAGGCTCAAGGAAAAAAATATTTCAATGGTCATGGATTTTTAAATCTTTTGTTATTTTTTGATCTGTTAACACAACTGATCGTCTTCAAAGGTCCGAAGAAGCTGTCTTAAAGCAGGAACCCTAAAAATCCGCCTGCTGAACTTCACAAAGATATAGTGAGGCTTGCGATATGATGATAGTTTAAATTGCTACGACTAACTGCGACATGTGCATCCACAGTTTAATAGTAGTTGCTGCACCCTTCAATTTCTCGCTCGAATGCAGCATAAGACGACGGACGACTTCACAGTCCTCTGACTCAACATGATACAATTAGAGATGGGATTTTTTGAAATGTTACTTTGCGCGTACCACTTATTCCAGGTTTTCTGTTTTTCAAATGAGACGAGTCTTTTACTTTCCTGTGCATCTAGTAAAAGTATTTTAATATGAGTAGTACTGGTAACGAAATGTTTTGAAATATTTTAAATAATTTTACGACAGACAACATTTTGTGTAATTAATTAGCATTGTTCAACTTAATCTTACTACTTGTGCTTATAAGTCTTCCAACCTTCATTCTCTAACTGATTGTATGGAGCTGTTAATTTTTTTGAATTTTTGATTTTTTGCTCAGTTGAAAGAAACTGTTGAAGGAGGTACAGTCGAGCGAGTTCAATTGCAGACCAAAAATCCCATCTCTAGATTTGACTGAAAATAATGATAAGAAATCTTTGATTCGGCAAGAATACTTCTATGCTACTAATAGGTCTGCCATTACACCTCCTCCATTTACCATGAAAAGTTTTATAGATTTTCAAGTTATTTATACTTTGTTAAATGTATTTGTGTTGCAGTTGCAGCAAGTAAAATATATCATCACATCCACATCTGTCACATCTGCCTTCTTCATTGCATTCAGTAAATGATCTTATACCATTACGAAATTTTATATTATTCGGTTGAAAATACATTCAGAATTTTGAAAATATTCAAGTTGAAGATCACTTTGTTGAGACGGCAAAGCTTTGAGATAAAATTATGCCATACGCCTGGGTTTGACTTTTATTTACCACCGACACACCACGATTTTTAAATAGAAAAAATTGTATCACACAAATTCATAAAATTTTCCGGAATGATAATTTTTAAAAATACATTTTAAAACTAGTAAATATGTTCACTTCTTTCCAAGTGCTCAAAACAATTCCCCACTTTAAAACAAAATTTTGGTGAAAATAACAACCTTTAAAGAACTGGTTGAAGTACCTATTATTATGCATTTTTAAATTACTAAATTTAGGGAAAATTTACCTTCATCCTACGGATAACATTTAATAAACCTACACATCTCCTGCTGCCGTTTTATCTATTACATTTATCATAGTGGAAAGGAAAAAGGCATAAAATTGCTTCAACACGTGTCCACAACTTTTTGCTTGCTTTAATTATGAATGCACTGTACATATAAATATACAGAAGGTAAACTAAAACATCCTTTAACATTTTTACTCCGGTGCGTAAGTGCGTAGGTATTACAGTGAAACAAATGTTGTATACATCCTTTGTACCACTTATTGTAAAGAAGCCAAGATATCAAGATTAAGATGCATTGCAAGGGAGAGAGAGAGAGTGCAATTGCTTCCTTCCGTACAACTTGCATTCTCCCCATCTCAACTCCACTCCAGCCAACTCTTTTTCTTTTCACTTTTGTCTCCCTTTCTTTATCACTCATTTTCAGTACGCACGTCTGTTTCCGGTTTAGAAGTATAACTATAAAGAATCATCTTTTATTGCATCAACACAACAGCGTTTCCTTTCCATAATATGCAGCACAACAGCAGCATTCGCTTTAGCTGCTTTTGTTGTTGTTTGTGGTGGGGATACTGAGGATAGTGGAAAGAGTGCAGTTACATAATCATACCTCTTAGATCATTCGTATATTGTAAAATACACACACATAATACAAAGGTAGAAAGAAAGTGTTGTAAGTTGCAATGCAAACTATATATGCTACGATTTTGTGCTTTGAAATTTCATCAAATGAGTTCCAGATTATGTGCTTTACAACTTCTTAATTTAAAAAAAAGAATTTTTACTGTTAAGTCATAAAATTAAATGCTTTGTATAGTTTAAAAAAAGTTTGCTATTATTTTTAAATATTATAAAATTAGTTATAAATAAAATATTTTTTAAAAGCCCTCTGCTCTTCGTAACTGATTGAATAAATTCTCCTAATCTTTGTGCATGAAAAACATTTGAAAAAAATATAAACAGGCATGGATAAAGTCAAGTCGGGTAGGATTTACTAAAATGAATCAACCAGTTTGATATTCATTTTTGGATGCACAAAAGTACACGAAATAGTGTGCAATGAGTAAGGCGTAAGGTAAGGGGGCAGCCAAGTCAAGCCAGTATAGAAAAAAGATAAGTATTGGCTCACCTGGATTAAGACCAATTGGAACCATCTGGTGGATGCACGTTGGACCTTCTATGAGTTTTTCAGGTATTTCCAGACCGTTTTAGTACATATGTTTGTGTTAAGGGCATCTCGTAACTTGATTTCACATAGCATTTACCTTTCTTCATTTTTCAGATATCTTTGTATCTTGTAAAAGCATCTTTATGATGAATGAAATTGTATATTGTATTAAGAGCAAATGTTAAATACGATTAAATTTTATTTAGACAATCTATTACCATAGCTCTAGTCGGCCTTTTCAGTTACAAGTTTTATTCAATTCATTTCAAAACTCAACGTATTAATAAATTATTAAATATGCAAATTATCGCCCTACAAAGTTCATTTTGTTCACTAATTGACATTATCTTCAGTTAACTGTGTTTATATAAGTATGTATCAAATTGAATTATGTGCATATAAGTTAGGAAAAATGTAACTGCTCTTATCTGTTTCACTTTTAACCATGTTTTCCCTTAGCCTACTGCTGCTTCTTTGTAAAGGAATTGAAAAAAATGGGATGAAAAGAAAGCTCCAAAGTAAAGAATAAGCCTTTGGGGGATAGAGAGTGTAAGTAAAAAGGAAGTAGTGAAAAAGTAAGGATACACAGATTGTATAACAAACGACGACTTTCTATGCTTTCTTATGACGACATATTCCATAACTCTATTTTAAGGTATTATTATAGAGTGGCCACGGCAGTAGTAGAAGCAGCGATGGTGTTGCTCGTAATGTTTCTTTTATTCAGCAGTACCGAAAGTTGTAGATTTCATTTGTTAGTTTGGCTGTGTGTTTGACTGAGGGACTCTTGCAAAATTTATTCTACTGATCCGTACAACTCCCAAGAGGTTGTTTTACAAGTTCTTTCTTTAGTAAAGTCCAAAATCGATCGGAGAAAAGAGATTTTCATCTTGAAGAAGAAACTAGAAACTGTGAGTCACACACAATCTGTTACGATAATATCTAGACATATTTATACTTCATTTAAACGACGACATTCAATTTTTGTTTGGCTTTTATATCTGTCTCCGTCCTTTCACTACTCTTAATGGTCCATTGCTGATGGGATAAGGCACAGTTGTAGTTTATTGGAAATCCCGAACTGCCATATTTGAACACGGATTTCTTAATTTCTTTTGTTATAGTCGGAAGATGATGATGCTACGGTAACGATATTTTTTTAAACTGCACATTGCAATGTTCACATTTGGAAATGCTCATTCTATTTGAACTTCTGATAGAAAACCCTTTCATTATTTTCTCATTGCTATTTCTAGGCTTATATTAGGGAAAATAACGAAAAGTGAATGAAATATCCAAACAATAAATTGTGCTTGGTTGTCTCCAGAACTTTTTATGGTGTACATAGGCATACGTATGTCAAATACTGAACTCTTAATCAATTACTACACCCATTGACCAAGACAAAAAGGCTTGCTCAATACTCAAGAATCGTTTTGGATGAATTGAATTTCTCAATGCCAATGTCTCTGTTTAAATATATGCATGAATGATTACTCCGACAATGGTATTAGAACTGTTATAGTATTTTCAAATTGGTAAAAGGTTTTTTTTATATCCATCATCATCAGCAGCAAGAACCTTGTAACTTGTAATAATGAAAAAATCAATTCATAGAACGGAATAAAGTAATAAAATTTTCCTTGTCACACTACATCGTTATTATCTTAGGCATACAATCGTTGGTGTACAGGAGTTTCAATTCAACCTTTGGAAATGGGAAAATGGTATGTACATTAGCATATAGTACAGAGTTTAACAGGGCCTTTTACTGTGAAATATACGTGTGTAATGCTGAGTAGAGCATATATGCATGAACAAATGTCAACATTCACTCACAGTCACAGTTGACTTTTCTCTCTCTTTCCCTCGACTAACTTGATTTTCCTCCCTGCTTCTCGTTAGCTAAGCAAACAGAAAAAGAGAAAATTTCTCAGAGCTACTCAGTTCCACAAGGTTCTTCTTCTGCATTTATTATTTCCTTCCTGCTCCAGGGCTCTACAGGAGATCCTCTAGAGAGATCCGTTGCCTTTTTTTTTTGCTTTTGTTCAAGAAAATGCCTCCAATACTGACTGACGACGATCTTGCCGTCTGTCGCTACTTGTTTTTTTTTAGCCTTAAACCGATATCTCGATTTCTTGAAGTACACTGGCATACTTGAGTGGGAGTGTAGGTTGACATTGATGATTATGTGGAAAACGAACGATGAAAGTTTCCAAGAACTTTTACATGTACTGCTATGTAAAACTCGGGGAAAGTAAAATGTAAATTTTTTATCAGATTTTATGCCAATAACATGTGTATTAAATCGCTTTCAAAATATTTATCTACAAAATGAATTTGTTATATGAATATTCGAAAAAACAACTTTTGTCTTTTAAAATCATTTTTAAACGACTATTTTAGGCAAGTATAAGTGTAGTCCTTTAAAACGCTAGATTACTGGCATGCATTATGAACGAAAAGACAATGAGAGTTGCATTGGTAGAAGAATATATTAGTCTATTAAACAGCCACTTTTAATGGTGAATTGTAAGTCCAAAAGTGTAAACGCGTAGTGGTGACGAGGATGTTCCCACCACCACTCTCTCACACACACCAATCCAGTTGCAGCAGCCATGGTAAAAAAAAAGTCGACATCAAACATACCAAAGTCTTGAGAAAGGAGAATCCGATCTCCTCAGAGATGTGCACCACCAGCACACAGGGCATCATCCAGTGCAACGCATCTAAAAGATTGGGGATAAAAAGTTGGAAACACAATATGAGATGAAAAAAGGTTGGCATGCAAACGAAATCCAATGGTGTATATCCATAAAATAGAATATCCCAGTGTATATCTTGTGAAAATGTTCACTAAATATACATTTGTACTTATTTGCCTTGTGAACAAGAGATAGAGGAGGAAGGTTGAAGCAAAAAGTTGGAAGAGAAAGCAAGTTAACAAACAAAGAAGCGGACAACCATTCCATAAATTTTCAATGAGGACATACTTTGTAGTTAATTACTGAATTGTCACGATGGGAATAATATGGGGTAGTCTGACTGAGTAGTTCTCAGGACAAATAACATTCAGATTATACAAGTTTACTTGTATTCTCATTCATTGAACTTAACCACACAAGTCTAGTCGACAAAACATAGAAACCCACACAAAAACACACATGAAAATACAAATGTTATTATTACAACAGCAGCATATCTTGTTCCCCCGTATATTATACAGCAACAAAAACAAAATTTT
>JAQIWN010004589.1:0-11005 GCA_034699025.1 Entomobrya cf. arborea Gr-Col-00668 | reverse complement strand
GAACTGGAACAAACAACAAATCCGTGTGCCAGTATCTCAGGGAACAAATACTCGAGAATGCAGGGAATACTTCTTCGTGTACATATACAATAAAATGCTTCACTTATCTTGGCAGTATCCACAGCATGGGTAGTATATCTTATATCCTTCAAATGTTATCGTCAGGGGTTGATCTCAAAGTGGCAAATGTTAAACTGCAAACTTAAATCACTGATTCTAATCAGTACTCGACAAATTTTAGCAGTTGGTTTTCACTTCGTTAATCAGTAAAAAATTCTAATTCCAAATATGTAACTTTCGCTGCTAAATACTTATTTTTTCCACTTAAACTATGAAAAATAAAAAATACAATACCAGGAGCAACAGCAAGACGACTGCTCTCTCCAAGTGCTGGCTAATATATCATAAGACAAGTATATATTCTTGGATATTGTTGCTGACACATGGTAAAGCCTTTAAGAACAAAATTTTATAACATGCGTTTAAACTTTGGCATGCATACATCATGCACGTGGAAACTTTTCTAGTTTCATATTCACTTTGGTATCCTCATGTTCCACATCTTCATCATAAAAACATCGTGTGACAGTCTTTTGACATGAAATATCTCCTAACATTACCTCATGTTGTTTAATTATACCTTTTGAAATACACATGGACAATTATTATATGATACGGTAAATCGTAAAGGTATATAACAAACATGTAATGCATGCTACTCTGAAGACATGATAATCGATAATCAAATAATTGATGTATCAGCTATTTAAACTACACTCTAAAACATTTCAATTGTCAGATATATTCGGTAGCTTTAGTAGTGGTGTTCGGTTTGTATTTTTAGTGGTCTTATGTGACGGTTTTACACCGTATAGCGTTTTTTACTTTAAATTAAGTATTAATTGTTTACCGCAAAAAAATCGTATAGTCAAATATTTTACTCGCTTAGGCTTCTAATGACTTATTTACACTTTTTAATGGAAGCTTAGGTAATAATAATTACTCAAACGTCACTACATATTCTTCTGTTGTTAAATAAAACTCGAAAGATAAATATCTATCTGATTTGTAGCGTATTGGGAAATATAGCGTGCGAGCTCATATTCCATAGTACTGAATAATACATCGTTCCACCGTTATAACTGTTGCTAGTCAAATGATATCATTGGTAAAGTTATACAAGATAGTTTGGACTTGAATGGCATTTTTGTATAAGGTTGGACGCTGCTCATATTTTTCGGAACCTTATACAACATTAAAGTGTGAGAATAATTTAAAATGGGATTTTTAAGCAGCCCATTTTCATAACCAGTCAATTTTTGTTGGTGTAGTGGTAAAAAAATGTATTCATTCTACCTGATTGCGACGTTGAAGTGACTGCTGCTGTGCTGTTGAATTTAATTGGAAAATCAGTTCTGAGAAATTTCTGAACATATGATTGACTTTTTTGTGGCCAATTTAATAACTGTGTTAACATACTATACCTTACCATTAGGTTATATTAATTACCTTCCAATAATTTGATAAACTTTAAGTGGATCATGGATCGGTTAATCCGTTATCTGTTCTCATTTTTCACCAAAATATCGTCTTTCCCTTTTAAAGTTGATTTTGAATCACATCACATTGGAGGCTTATTGATACATACTAAAAGGACATCCACTCAATTTATTCTATGGCGTTTTAATCAAATATTTACTTTAGTTATTCTTGTTCATGAAATCATTTCTTTGTACTCGGAGTTTGAAAATTATTTAGCAACAAAGTCATTAGAAAGATTAGTTCTTCATGTTTTATGGCTTTTGGTGACAATTGCATGCAACTTTTGTTTCCATCTAACAATCTATTTGAATCATGATCAATATCCAAGCTTACAAAGCCAAACTATGAATCTAGCTACTTTTATTTGTAATAACGCAATCTCTGGTTCCCGAGTAGCTCAAAGTATATTTCTGAAGTGTAAGGCAAAACGAACCCTTGCGTTTTCAGGCTTAGCTTATTTCGTTCTCCAAACCTTTTGTTTTTCGAGTGCAGTAGTTGCATACTTTCATCAAGGTCCATGGTTTATATGGAGTCTTATATTAAGAAACAGGTTTTGGGAATACAAGGAGCCTTTCTGGTTTGTCATTTTTGAGATAGTTTTTGAAGAAGTTACCGAGTTTGTACAGTGGGGAGCTTTGACTTTAAATCTGTATGTAATTGTGGTCAACCTTCAAATTACTTGCGCTTCTCTCAAAATAATCAGGTAATTAAAATTTACTTATTTATATGCAAAACCATTCAATTGAAGTCTAAACTTTTTTACATTTTTTACAGCTCAGAAATTCAAAATGCAACGACACGTGAACAGTTTTATCGCCTTTATATGGCATACAACGCTACTCAACTACTCAACTTCCGTTTCAACTCGTTATTTCAGTTTAGTTTCGTTCCATCATTTCTCTTAACCTTTCAAACTATAATTGTTGGATGCCTACTAGTGTTTTTCAAAACTTTTCACTATGGATATATACACATAACCGGGTTTGCTTTCTTCCTTCATGGTGCTATGCTTGGAACTTTGCTTCTAGTTGTTCAAGCTCTTTCGCTAGTCCATACAAACAGTTGTTCTGTTAAACCACTAGCGCAACACAAATATGCTAGTGTGCAAATTAGTGCTAAATTGCGGAGAGAATTACGACTGAAAAGCAGAGTTTTGAAAGAATACGGGGCCCAAGTAGCCAGTTATTTTGTTATAACACAGAGCTATCCTTTGGTAGTTCTTGATATGCTTGCAAATACTATAGCAAGTGTACTTTTGTCACTCGAATTCTAAACCATTTCTAAGCCACGTTTTATTCATGATGAATATTATTCAAACAAATAACTAAACAAAATTAGAATTTCGTTACAAAATTTAGAAAGAACATGTCGCTAGAACAGAACAATGTAGTTCACTTTTTAATTTAAAAAATTGAAAGAAATTTAGTCGCCCCTATTTCCATAAAGAGTAATTTGGCTCAAAGGTTTTTTCGTCGTGGGTGATAAATTCTATGTATGTTAATAAAAGAATTCTTTTAAACATTTTAAGCAATCATTTCTTCGCAAAGTATTCTCAATTTTATTTATGATGTGACAGCAAACTTTCCTAAAATATAAATTTTGGTTAGTAAACTTAATTCCTTGTAGACATATTTATTTTAGTTGTTTGTAAGCATAATTCAACATCTACGGAAATAACAAAATTGCATAAAAATATTTTGAAACAAATTTACTTAAAACTTTAAATAGTAGTGTTTGACCCTTGACCGAAAATCCAAGGGTTCTTTTTGAGGCGTTCTATGTAGAAACCGTGTGAGTTTAGACGCTTTAAATAGTGTTGACAACGCACGTGGAACTTCCATGGTATGTGGTTGCCGGTGTAACCCAAATTCTACTTTCTGAAGAAAAAGTTTAGCAATGTCTTACGTTAGCGATTTAATATGATCTCAACCTTTTGAGAAGTTGAATTTAAAATTTAAAATTGCTTACAAAGTTCTCAAACAACTACAATGCGGTAACTAGTCATAAATCTTTGAAAACTTAATTTTAAAATTTATCTTGATAAAGATTTTTTTCAGTATATTTATACATTTCATCACAAACCTAATCTTAAAACAGTTTTTATAAATGAATTAGCAAGACAGCGTTGGTAACATTAGTAATTAACACATCAACATAGTCCCTTAAAGAATCTTGATTAAATATCATTTGACTAGCAATTCGAATCGCTAGTACTCGCTGGGAATACCATTTAAGGTAATAATACCTACTTATATTAAACCGGTTGAAACTATGAAAACTCGCCTTGATATCACCTAGAAATTTTTCACTAGCAGTAAATATCTCAATTGTTCCACGTGAGATAATAAGCACTCCTGCTGGGGCAAATGTTGCAAGTAAAAAGAAAGAGAATGTCATGAATACAGGTAGTATATCCCAACATTTGAGCACAGTCCAACAACAGGTAACTATTATTACTTGTGTACATAGTACACATAGTATTGTGATGTGTCGTAGAAAATAGTCACTCGTTTTCATTACAATTCTTAGCTGGACATAAAAGCGAAGCGCAATTCGTTTTGAAAGGTCAGATTTCGTTTCCAATTTTTGAATACAGGCAGTCATCGTAAAGATTAAGAACACTAAAATAAAGAGGATTGTTGGAATGAAACGGCAAAATTCATAGCAACCAATGGTAAAAAGAAATAGTCGTATTAGTGGACATGTTAGAATCAACTAAATGCTCCTTTCATATGCAGAGGGAAGAAAAAGTTCAAAGATGAAGTAAAATGGGTCTAATTGCCACAAAACAACAAAAAGCGGTTGAAACAGGATAACCGATAGCATTGCCAAATTGACCCAAATCAAAAATAAACCTTTCAGTCTCGAAATATTGTCCTTTTGTAACTGTGCTTAGAAATGAAGAACATTTTAAAAGCTATCCTTGTCTGAATAGAAAATAGTAAAATAGGACGTGAAAATACCTTTGTAGAACTTACCAGCTCGTTCGAGGATTAATATCTGGTTTATTAGCGACACAATTTCGGTAGATTTACAATAAGTCAAACAAGTAGCCCATTGAAAAAACCAACAAGAAGATAACAGGACAATGTGGATTATTGCAAGTACATCAATTTGGATGTTGCGGTAAAAGTATTTTAAGAGAAGGAAAATTAGACAAGAATTAAAAGAAATTAAAACCAGGACGAATGAAAATAACAAAGGAATATACTTCAGTTAAGATATTTTAACCATTTTTAAGGAAAGATTTTTATGATTGAATTGGAAATGCAAAGGTTACGTTTAAAAGTGATGGAATATTAAACAATGCAGTTTATACGCGTCTTGGACAAGTGGAGTAGCAATTGTATTGGTGGGGAGAATATTAGTTTTAGCCATAATGTTAAATTTATTGAATATTCAAATATAAAGTTGTCGACTTAAAAAGAGGCCCACTAGAAATGATACTAAATTGTGAATTTTTACAATTAAAAATACAAATATATAGTCAGGTTTACTAAATTTCTTGAAATCCTAGGACAGTAATAGTGTATAAACTACAGCATCAAACTTGAAAGCTTGAAATGAAGTACTTATTGGCAAATGTAGGCTTAAAGGCAGTCCTCGTCGTCACGTCATGTCGTCACGTGTACATACTCAAACATTGATGGTTTGACCGTCTTTCGAGAAAACGAAAAATGTTGTTTATAATGACCAATTTATTATTTACAAACAAATAGTTAAAAGATCCTAATTGGGTGGAGCTTTTGTAGAGTTCTAAAATTGAGCCGATTTGTGGTAAGCCAGTTTCTAATTACGGTTGTGTTACATATTGTAAATTGCTTACTACTTTTAGTCGTTTTAAATATTAGAGTATTTAATAAATATTGAAGTTTCCAACGTTCTAATTGACAATCATCATTTTTTTCTTCATCGGAATGCATTTGTGTTTTTGGAGCATGTTTTCAAACGTAGAAACGTTTAGGCCATACAATTGTTAAATGTATAAATACTAAATATTATTAAAATCCCTGTTTCTCAGTATGATTTAATCGTAGTTCTCACAAATTCAGTTTCAAAAAGTGTGTGCTAATGTTTTATGTGTAGGTATACTTGTTAGTACAATTATTCAATCAAATCAAACACCGCAAAAACTTATTTAGATAAGTTTTGCACAATTTTTACAATGTTTGGAAATGAAAGACACATGTACTTTACAAATCACATAAATTTATGATTCAACAATACTTCCCATATTATTAATTTGTTCGATTGATTGTTTCCAGATGCTCAAAACATAATTCCAAAATAATATTTATACTAATTGTAGGTAGATTTAGCAGCCAACAAAAACCACTCACTTTGGAAATGTTATTATTACTTCGCTAATTTTGTCAGTTGACTTAATGAGGAAAAACGTTCTTTGCAATATAAACCGCATTAAACTAGGAGCTCTACTTCGGTCCAAAGCATGGAAAGAATTCACCTTTAGGACTATGGATGGACAGCTTCGAAGAAACTTCCTAGTGTAGCCGCATTGACACAAACGATAAGATTTCCAGGAGTGCAGCATTTTTCCAGATTTTAGAACGGGTTGGCTACCCATGTCAAGTATTACCCATATCAACAATGTCAAAAACAAGAAGGTCACAAAAAGTAGAATGGTTAAGTAAGGTGGCAAATATTTGCCAAAAACCAAAGTAGCGTATAGCAAGGTAATTAAAAGCATTGCTCCATTGAACTGGATCACTGGTAAAAGATAAGTCTCAAAGCAAATGTTAGTGAGAAGCACAATGACTTGCATTTGTCTGTAGTGAAGTGCAGTCAAGTAGCATATATTGGAATGGGAACGAACTTTAGAGGCCCAAGTGAACCTAATTATTCAAATAAATTTATTTTATTCATTAAGGAGAAAACGTTTACAAAAACTACTTGAAATATTTTACTTACATTAGTTTAGTCAGCATTTTATTAATGCATTTCAATGTACAGCAGCACGTAATGGCAGTAAGTGCTCCGAGTAATCCATTTGGCAGCATAACAATAAAACTAAAAATGATTGTGTAGATTCTAAATAATGTAGCGTGACAATCACCTAAAATCCATCCTGAAACTGGTCTCTCATGTAAACAAGGTAGAATTAGTGAAACCATTGGTATCACTACCAAACAAAAAGCTATCAGAAAAATAGCACATCCAACTAACAACATTGCAAAAACGCTTTCGTCACTGCAATGGTTTTCAACTAAACGTTTCTGAGACGGATTCAAACTACGTTTGATAGACACTGCAACAATTGCATTGAAAATATGGCAAAATTCATGTGCCCACTTGTTGTACACAAAATATACAAAAGCAAGTGAAAATTTTATGAGAAATAATGTTCCATGGTACAGCAATTGAATAAGATTGATTTGAGTATTTCTCAAGTAAAAATAGCTTATTTCAAATATTGTTAGGTTTAATGATAAAAATAATACTATGGGCCATAAAACAAGATTTAAAAGTGTATAAAAATTCCAACTTTTTTGAATATGGTAATATTTGTAACATTGAAATTTTATTGGAATTAGAGAAAATATGTGACATAAATTGACTTGTGATTGAAGTACTTCTAAAGTTGCCTTTTTCAACATTTTTATAGAAAAAAATAGTTCAAAGTAAACTGCAAAATGTCCAAATAAAAGTCTCAAGCAAGTCCATAGACTTATTCCCATACAGAGTTGAAGTGTTGTACTTATTGGACGAGAACAATATTTTGAATTCTCGAAACCATTTAGTTTCACAAACTAAAATAATGAAAAAAATATAATTTTACAACATGTATGGAAGCTAACTTTTGATCAAGTATTCAGCTTAAGTAGAAGGGAAACAAAATATTTTGATTTGAGTTTTGTTTTTCCAAAAGGAAAAGTTATAATTGTCTTTAAAATGCTTAACTACGAAATGTTGATGCCTGAATATCTTAGGGTTAAACACAATTTAATTTATTATGGACTTAACATCATTTCAAGCATAAAAAGAATTTTTATCGTTATTTGTTTAGGCATCACAGGTAATTATTAACGGTTACTCTGTAATTACGAAAAATTAGTTACGCTGATCATTATATTATAATTTATTGACAAAATAAGAATCGATACGGAATTTAAATGTCTTAAAAATACTTTAACTATACTTACTACCATTGCTTTTGGATTAAGCTTATAATAGTTTGATTTTATCTTGTATTAACACATTTAGAAATTTGTTTGTTATTGTCAAGTAGGCATATATAACTGATAGAAAATATTATAAGGATACTTTATACTTTTGCTTACAAAACCGATTCAAGATACAATTTAGTGAAAATTTAGTAATTTAGAATTCACTATAAATATGTTAACGTTATTTTTCGTTGTTTATCAAGCCAAATTCTACGATATTTCAAGTAAATATTGTAAATCTGTTTTCACACAAAATAAACATATTCATATGTAACACCAACAAGAAACAAAGATTCATCAGCACGAATTCATTGTATTTTTTAACTTCAAAGAAATTTATTTTATTCTTGTAGTGTTCATTCGTCCTTTTTAGTTTACATCCTGATTAATGATACACTGCTATTCCTTGGCATTTAAGGATTTACACCGTTGAAAAGCATATACTGCAAGATGTATGTACGCATTTTATTTGGTGGCAGTAAATCTTATTCTATTAAAGATAAGTTTTAATTTATCGTTTTGCAAATTACACAATTTGATGGTAATTGTAATTGAATTTGTAATTCGTTCTATGACGGTCAGTTCACCATTTAGCAAAGCAGATCATTTTATAAAGGACTATAGAATCCGATTAGTGATCCGTCAGTGAAGAAGTACATCTTAATGTAATTCATAAAGAGAACTCTTAAAAGGTATCCCTTAACATACCAAAAATGCTTACTACAATTTCATTTCTCACAAAGCCCAGTATTTTACAAACTTGTTTCATCTTAGCTAATTGTTAGTGGATCATGTATGAACTTTTTATAAATCATTAAAGCTCGTCAAAACCAAATTTGCCACGTAATTTCAAAAGCTATTAAATGCATGCAAAAGGTTTTGTTGAGTAAGCTCTAGTCGCGATGGATTATAGCCTAACATGTTACAAGTGACTCATTATTCGTTATTTGCACGTATCTGTAGTTGGGTCTATGGAGTAGTAGGTACTTATATATTAAAATTTGGATGAAGTTTGGCTTTGTGATGAGTCTATTTTCCTAAAAGTAAGATGCAGTATAAGAATGGATAAATACATTGCAATCTTTCGCCGTCATCCCACCATTCTATGAATCATGCAAGAAGATTTCTTTATCTTGGCAACGACACTTTTTACCACAGAATAATATGTTCTTATTATTCTTGTACAAGTGTAAGATTCATCTGGTAAAAAATAAAATGTTCTTTCGCCATTGCCTCATATCCAGCATTCTTCACCTCGACAATCCAAAAAGACATACATTTTAGTACTTAAATGGATATGGTTATGGTTACCATGTTAAACATAATCTGCCACTTTTGCACTAACAGGATACAAATAAAAAAATGTAACGAATGCAGCTGGAGTCAAGATCAAAGCTGTATATTGTTTATACAAGAACATAAATGGATAATCTTATGTAATGTATTAGCGATTCACCCAGAGCCTTGTCCTAAAATCGACGGACTAGAATATATACGAATATTATTTGTGCAATTTAAGTACTGGCCATACAAATTATTTGTGTGAATATAATTTTAATTTTGGTCATTTGTTTGCTACGTTTAAAATAATAAACTTGCTTTTTTGAGCGTCGTTATTGGAAACAAATTACTTGTTTAATAGTAACTAGACTCGGATATTCTCAAAACTATTTTTTCTTCCTACTTAATTTTCAATTTATTCCGATATATTCTATAGTAAATTAACTAAAGTGACTAACTGTAAGTTGCCTTTGAAAATGGATGCTTATATCAAATCCCACATTTCCATGCGTACGGAGCTGAGAAATGGTTGTACTGAAAATTTCGAAAAGTTGAAAGCTTATCTCTCGTCCGAACTCACCTTGACCAGACCTACAACTACGCTGGAAGATGTCGTGGGATTGAAGGAAGTTAAAAGTGCAATTTTCGAAAAGTTGGGTGATAAATCGGAGGAGCAAGATCGAATCCTTTTATTTGGAGTAAGTTGAGATATTCCTTGTTTAGTTAAGAAATCTCATATATGTGCAAAAATTTAACCTGAAAACTCTATTTATTAGGCCACTGGCACTGGAAAGACCCACTTGGTTGAAGCCATAGCCAACAATTTGGATGCAAACCTGATTACTGTTATGACTTGCCGCACTTTTCTTCCAGAATGGATGAAGAATATGAATATGTACACCAAAGTCATATACCAACTTTGCCAGGAAAAAGGAGGCCTTCGTACGATTCTTTTCTTCGACTGGCTTGACTGTTGTCCCGTGGTCTTTGAAGAAGATGGACGGAAATGGAATCTTGTTGATTTTATTGGCGATGTTCAGTTGGCTTGGAGAAAAGTTCAAGACGAGGAACAACAGTCTGGACACTACAGTCAACTGAGCATATTTGCTACAACCACCGAACCAAAATTATTGGATGAAAAGGTAGTATATTCCTTTCGTCAGAGGATTTATGTGCCTACCTTGAATTTCCAGGAGAGAAAAGAATTGTTACAGAGAATTAATATTCGGTAGTTCAACAACTTCATAAGTGTGTTACATAGTTTTTGCTGTCAAATGCATTTATTTAGTACCATTTTGAAAAAGTTATCCAAGTATTGAATAGCTTTGTGCTGATTTTTTGTTTTTGAATTAAAGTACTGAAAAAGTGGAAATCTCAAGACTGGATTAAGTAAGATTTCTGTCATTGCTTGTTTGAACCTTGAAAAATCAAAACATGTTAAACTTGCAACATCAGCTAGTTCATGAAAATAAATTAGTTAGTTGGGGATCCCTCACACAAGATAAGATTTTGCAAAGTCAACAACAACGTCATCTGTAAGACTAAATTTGCCCATGGCAATGTCTATCAAAAATGTGAAAACATTATTAATAATTAAAATTAAAAATATAAAGGTCTTGCTTCAAAATTTACCTGCGATAATTTTGACAAGGTAGTAATGAATTGTTTCATTAATATATCTTGCATCCGTGATTTCATTCTTCCCGTTTTGATGGATACCTTGTTTCAGACTTCTTGTTAGGTCACGGGCATGTTTATTATTCCTTTTAAATACATATTCAAACAACTGTAAGTGAAACAGTGGTTTATCATTTTTCTGTGAGACGACCAAACAGTAAACCGAGAATTCAGAAGTCCATCAAGTAACCAGTGACTAAAAACTTTGTTGGTAAATTCATTCGGTTTGTTCAAATGTTCTGGATTATTACGTAGATGAATGTATTCATCGTAGTTATACGATTGGTTTGTTTGTCTGTCTGTCTGTCTGTCTGTCTGTC
>JAQIWN010004588.1:0-11007 GCA_034699025.1 Entomobrya cf. arborea Gr-Col-00668 | reverse complement strand
GATTTCGCATGAAAAACTCTACAAGATAGATACAAAATATGTGAGATAGAGAATTGATGCCCGGATCAGGCATAGTGAGATGTAATCCTTTTTTGTACAAAGCGACGATTCTAAGTCTCATAAGGAAACGGTCTGGATTGGTTGGGATTTTCGATTATTGTCTATTTATGAAGTGTAACAATTTGATTATTTGGTTTGCATCGTGGATAATATCTGTGTCTTCACTAAAATATATATCTGGGCTGGACTCATTGTCTGAATTTTGTTTAATTGTAGGAATCATGAACAGATTAAAATAAAATATTTTTTAACAAAATATGAATTTGTCTTGGACAATTTTTTGTTTGGTAGAATGATACAATTTATTTAAATGAAGGCTTAGTTATGTATACATAGAAATTTATCATATGGCTGGCCCAAAAGTTATACGAATATTTGCAAAATCCCAGCCATTGGTGGAAATGAACTGCGATAATAATGGATTAACTGAAAGGAAAATTAGAATTTTACACTCAAAGTTCTTTACAAAGTTCCAAAAGTGTCAGTTTTAAATTTTTCCATAAAAATAACCAATTCTGTTGTGCAAAAACTATTTTCATACTTCGCTGTTGTACTCGAATACTCAAATATGCCATGTTAACATGGAAAACATACGCATGTACATAATCGTTATGGTGGATGTCGCAATAAATAAATTTACAAATACTTCTTGTAGCATACGGAGATGGAAACTTAAAAGTTTTTTAACATTGGATGGATGTTAGCAAACAACCGATTCACTGACAATTTTTACTAAAAATAGTCCAAAACTTCTTACTTGAGAAAAGTGTAATTTATAAAAGTTAAAATTAGCATTCCAACAGTGCAATAAATAGCTAATTCTAGTAAAATATTAAATTTAAACCCTTTATTTCAATTATTTCATTCCACGTAACAGCAGCGTTTCCCAAAAAGTCAGCGAATATAATCAGTAAACGTTTGTACCAACTTTTTTACATTATCACTAAAATTGGTTGCACAACTGGTTGAATTAACATCTCTTTTGATAAAAATTCCAAAAAAGTTTATTATTGCGTCGAAGTTAATCTAAAGCGCAAACTTATTATCAGCACCATTTTAACTCGAATTTGGTTTTTTATATGTGTTCTATTAACATCAAAGGAATACATTTATGGCGATATAAATCGTTTTATTTTCAAACTTATACTTACACTTATAATGTTTGCGTTTTCGACAGTTCATTCCACCAATTATATCGCTGAATGATTTGCTAATACTATTAAACAAAATGTTTAATTTCTTGGAATTCACTGAGCGTAATATAAAAGCATTTTAACACTTGATAAATTTTTAAGTTTGTTTTATAATTAAAAATTTTTTTATTGTTAGGAACATATATGCCAGAGTTTAATCGTAATTCAGCCAAAATAAATTGGATGCTTGATTTTTTTACCGGATTGCTAACATTGGTTTGCGCTCCTTTCGCTCTATGGCTACTACGCTCCACCCGATGCGATATTTCTTGGACAACTAATATCTGACCAATATTATTCATATTTTATAATTGGTGTCCCAACAGCAATTTTACACACTTATATGATTTTTGTATTTGAGATAGCTTTAGCTTTCGTTGGAGTTATTGTTGCAACTTATTTGTTTTATCTGACTTTACTTGTTCAGGAATTACGTGTTCAGTCTAAAAGGCAATATTTGACTATTAACTCGCTAAGGCAACTAGATAATTTAAGAACATTTTATAGATCGTTACAAATGCTGAACGAAAGTGCATTGTGTTTTATGGGCCCTTATCTCTTATTATCACAGGCTTTCATGACATGCTTTTATATATTTGCGCATGTAGTTTTCATTAAATTTTGCAGTGAATTGTGCTGGATTGTTATCGGTTTTGTGAGCATTGGCTATATAGCCAGTCAAGTATTTTGGTTATTTGTACTGCAAGTTGAAAAATATTTGTGGACTAGGGGAAATAAAAATTTTGGCTCGTGGGCTAAAGCCGGGTTGAAGTATAGTAGCTATGAAAAGAAGTTGATAAAAAGTTTAGAAAAAGTTGTAGATTGATTATTATCCGGCATGGAAAAGTGCTTGTTTTTGATGGGATGTCACAGATCGTGTGTATCAAAAATTTAATGGTTTATACATTCAAGCTACTCATCGGGTTGAATAAGCTTTGAAATACTGGGTTGGGCTCAGATTAAATAGATTGTGTTGATTATGTATGGTTTGACTTCACCTCTAAAGATCGATGTCGGTCGTCAGTGTACTATTCCACATATTTACTACTAGTACACTCTTTTAAGAACGTAGAGTTCTAAAAAATTTAAACCAAATATGAAGGAATCGGTTACGAGCAATTTTGATAACAACCTTAAAATAAGCACGTATCTGCAGCTCATTTTATTCGTTATTTCGAACTTGTTTCCAAAAGCCTTTTTCCACTGAACTAATGTAAAATTTTACGCTAAAAAATCAAAGCACTGCCTTTTTTGGCTACTAGTACCTTAAGTGTTTACGACCAGAGTATATTAGTTTGGCATTATCTATTGAATTCATATTAACATTAACTGTTTTAAACTTGTTCCCATGATCTTGCCGGTGGAATTTTTGTTGGTTGGTTAATCCTATTTAAAATTACTTTTAAGTGACTTTCTAGTTTTAAACAAAACTTTATTTGAAATTAATGTCATTTTGTAATTTGTGTGCAGGACGAAAATATGATTTATTGAAATCAAAGTCCCTAATCAATAAAAAATACTAGTTTCGACAAGAAAAATAATTTTTTTTGTCGAAAAGCTACAATTAAAAACCTAAACGTCTGGAGCCGAATATAAATCAATTTTGCAAAATTGCTACCTAAAAACATTTCTTTGAAATATTTATGGCGTAATCTAATTTAGAAATCTGAAACTATCAGTTATTAAATTGATAAGGAAGTCAAAACTGAAACTATACGATTTACTTCGTTTAATTACACAATAGCTACAATTTCGTTAGATTTGATACACTAATTTGTGGTTATAAATTTTAAATGTATTTTTTTCAAATTGTTAACAAATGACTAAACATTTGAAAGCAATTAATTTCGTCAATAATAAAGAAAGTCGATAAAAGTTTCCGCGTACGTTTGGCCTGCAGTTCAAGTCAAGTATCGTTACTATTTAGTACTATTTTCTCAATACGTATTCATTGGTTTAAACACAAAAAACTACAAAATATAGTGAACATGATCACTTCACGCACACTTCAGCTAATAAAGCTTGTTTGCTCTTTTGGTTACAAGTCGGGAGCGTTTTGTATCAAACTTGAAAAAGAAACATTTAAGTTATTGGTGAACGAAAACACAAAAAAGAAAATTCTTGTAAACACCATACTAAACTATATCTGGGTGATTTCGTGCATATATTTCTCATTTTGGCAAATTTTAAATGGCAATACCAACCAAATAATACTAACACTATTATTCACCCTATTTGTGGTTATACTTTCGATTGTTTTATCAATACCAGTTATATTTGGAGAGGATGTGGTAATTTTACTCAACAAGTTGTTTGGATTCCTTCGCACTATCGAAAGTAAGATAATCAACAAATCAATTAATATATAATTTCTTACATGGTGTACTAAATACAAATTATAATAATTTCTTTTAGATAATTTTGTTCTGAATAAGCGAATTGCAGCAAAGCTAAATTTGTACCTTGACTTGTCCATATTTGCCTTAACAATTGCATGTGCATCAGTGTGGCTTCTAGTTTCTATGTACTGTATGTGCAATCCTCGCCAAGGTGGATTTATTGGGCAGTTAATTCCAGCTGAATACTATTCTCACCATATCTTGATAATATTAACGATTATATATCATTCTCATCTAATGTTCATTTATGAGCTTGGTATGTGTTCTGCTGGTATATGCATTACGATTTACTTATTTTATCTCACATTCTTAATAGGAGAGGCTCGGTTAATCGGAGGCAATAAGAAAACTAAAATCGTTAGAAGCCCACAAAGTTTAAGAATATTTTATAGATCGCTTCAAGTGCTGAATGAGAACGTTATGTGTTTTATGGGAACTTATTTATCTTTATTATATGCTTTGTTTGCAATATTTGTTATATTTGTAATTACTACATTCATCTTGTTTTGGGGTAATCTGGATTCTATTTTGATTGCATTCATGTCAATTTGTTGCATTGGAACTTTTTCATTTTGGATGTTTGTTTTGCAAGTGGGAAAGTATTTATGGATAACTGGCCACAAAATTTTTGATTCTTGGGCAGCAGTATGTTTTCATTGCACAGATTTGGAGAGAAGAGCAATGAAAAAATTTAGAAAGAGCTGCAGACTAATATTGATTAGGGATGGAAATATGTTTGTAATTGGTAGAATGTCACAATTTGTCTACATAAAAACTTTGATAGTTTACACGTGTAAGATACTTTTAGCAGTGAAATAAATTGTTTTGATTAACAAATAACAGCAATGTTTTGACTCTATTGTAGTTATTATATTGCATGCAAATTTAAAAGACGAGAAATAATTTAATTGGTATTAACCTTTAGATATAAACTAAGACTCTTGTTAAACCTTGAAAATATTCTTGTTTAATTAAATGTGCAGGGATTTAAAATTATGCGTTTTTGACATACACTTTTTTCAAAAGTCATAGGAGGACTCAGGTGCAGTTAGGAGGAAGTATTTCCAATTTCTGTAATCTTTGTAATGAAGTGATAGGTGATAGGATAATTATACATTTTTTACTGTTTCAAAAGTCAAGAAGTAGAATAAGGAAGTTGTTTCCATCTACAAAGGTAGAATCGCATGACTTTTGAGAATTTAGAAATCGCTTCGCGTGTTTAAAATAACAAAGCCTTCTAAAGTAGATATGCTAAAGTTGGAGATTTAAAATTATTATTTTATTTTAAAAGCTATTCATTTTTTTTAAATATTAAGTAGTACAATATGTTTGAAATACTAAGTAAAGTTTTTATTTTATGTAAACTACAATAATAGTTTTATCGATTCAGGCAAAAATTAGATGTTAAGTCAGAAAGCCCAAATCTGATGTTATTCCCCGTATATAAAAACAGGCTTATCTATTTATAATCTGATTTTTTGCCTGGTTTAATTTAAATTTTCCATTTAACTTACAAATCATAAAGGAAGGTACGTAGCTACTTTTTTACAGAAAAAAATTAAAAGGAAAACAGTCCATTTATGATAGAATTTTAATATAACAATTATAGAACTACTATTTTAGGAAAAACGATTTATGACATGACTTTAAAGTAGCTCATATAACTTTAGCTTAATTTTTTAAAAACAATTATTGAAAGCTTTCTGCGAAAAATTAAAGCAGTATTTTAAAATCCTGCGCAAAAATGATCAGTGACCGTTTTTTGCAACTATTTTTCACAATAACTAAAGTTGGTAATGTTTCAGGTGCATTTTCAATCGAATTTGATAAAAAATCCACCAAAGTTTCCAAGTGTTCTGAGCTAAATCTGAAACGCAAACTTATTTTCAGCTGTCTACTAACTCGAGTTTGGCTTTTGGTTTGTGTATTTATAACAGCAAAAGAATTTGTATATGGTGACATAAATCGTTTTATATTAAAACTGCTACTTACACTTCTTATACTCGCCTTGACAATCGTACTATCCATACCAAATACAAGTCTCGAAGACATCCTGATACTTTTAAACCAAACGTTTGGATTCTTAGGTTTCACTGAGCGTAAGTTGTAAATAAATATAGATTTAAATTATTTAAAGTTATTTTGAAATTTATTTTGTTCATTTTTAGGAACATACATACCAAGGTTTAGGCGAAATAAGGCAAAATTAAATTGGATCCTTGATTTAATTGCTTTAACACTTGTTTCTGCGTGTGGTGGAGTGTGTTTGTTCTTTTCGCTTTTTTGCGTTTACGCCCCACGTGATGCAATTTTCTTTGGACAGCTTATTCCAGAAAATTATTATTCTTATTTACTTTTTGGTCTGCCATTATCCATTGTGCATGTTTACATGATTTTTGTATTTGAAATAACTTTGGCATTTGTTGGGGTGGTTTGTACAACATATTTGTTCTATTTGATTGTACTTATACCTGAACTGCGTTTGCAGTCTAAGAGAAAATATATCACTATTAGATTATTGAGACAACCCGATAATCTAAGAATATTTTTTAGATCGTTACAAATACTTAACGAAAGTGCAATATGTTTTATGGGCCCCTATCTAGTTCTGACACAGGCCTTTATGATATGTTTTTGTATTTTCGTTCATATAGTGTTTTTTAAGTTCTGGAACGAGCTAAGTTGGATGGTAGTGGCTTTCTTTAGCATTGCTTATATAGGAGGTCAAGCATTTTGGTTATTCGTTCTTCACGTTGGGAAATATTTATGGATTAAGGGAAATAGAAACATTGGCTCTTGGGCTAAAAGTAATTTTCAATGTAATATTGTTGAAAAGAAAGTCACGAAAAAGTTTATAAAGAGTTGTAGAATCATTTTAATCCGTCATGGAAAAGTTCTTGTTTTGGGCAGAGTGACACAAATTGTTTATATTAAGACCTTAATATTCTATACATGCAAAGTTCTAATTGGACTTAAGAAGCTATAACAACTCATAGATTGCCTTATTGTTTTAAGATACGACTCATTCATATTACAATGATGTTTAAATTTCGGTTAATTGTAAATGTAAGTATTGTTCATTCCGTTAAAATGGATTGGTTTAAAGCCAAAAACCATTCTAAATGTTTAGTTACTAGTGCTTATATTTGGTTTACCTACTTCTAATTTATATTCTACTAATTAATAAACATATCTCAAATGAAACTACATTTTTCTAAAAAAGATTCAATTTAATTTGCTCTATTCTATTATTAGACTAAAACCAATGGTTATTGATTTTAAGTAGCAAACTAACCCAACGATCCTTTTTTCGTTATTCTATTTCAGGAATGAATAAGAGGAAAAATTACCTACCACTTTAACCCCAAGTATTTCTACTATAAGGAAAAATTTCCTTTTAACCGTGTTTTCTAAAATAAATATTGTCAAATGTAACTAAATGCATAGCAAACAAAAAATGACGTCTAAATAAGTCTACGAGAACTTTAGATCAAATTATTTGTATCCTAATTAAACGCATAGAATTCTAAAAACATTAAAGGACCACTTGCGTTAAGCGCCATTTTTGGGCTAAATTTAAAAAAATCTTTTTTTACCCAGTTATGTTAAGCTAATCAAGGGTACTACTCCTGTGAAGGTTTCAACTCAAATGGACCACCCTGGTCAAAGTTATGGGCTGCCAAAGTTGGGGCATTTTGGACCCTTCAAGAAACCAAATTTTTAAAGCAATTTATTTTCCAAATTCATAACTTTCGAATTATAAGCTCCAGAGCTAAAAATCAGGTACCATTCTCTTACACAGAGCTTTTACTTTACGACAAGCACAATTTTTTGCAAAATCCTTACCACCAGGTGCAAAATCTGTTGGAAAACATAAATAAAAATACAAAAAATCCTGTTTGATTTTATTTTCCCGATTGCAGTATAGAAACTTGACATAGGTACAAGCTGTATCATATGTCAAAATGATCACCTGTGACAACTCTACTACATATGTTGTACCCTTAACACCAATCTTCTCTTGCTCTGAGTACGGCTCCACCAAAGCTCAATTTCATCGATTTGGGATGGTATCATACATTTTGCGAACGTCGTACTCATCACTTAGTAGGAGTTCGATCAAGGGTACAACGTATGTAATAAAGGAAGTACAGTTGATCATTTTGACATATGACACGGCTTGTACCAATGCCAACTTTCTATACCACACCCCGGAAAATAAAATCCAACAGGATTTTTTTGTATTTTTATTTATGTTTTCCAACAGATTTTGCACCTGGTGGTAAGGATTTTGCAAAAATTGTGCTTGTCGTAAAGTAAAAGCTCTGTGTAAGAGAATGGTACCTGATTTTTAGCTCTGGAGCTTATAATTCGAAAGTTATGAATTTGGAAAATAAATTGCTTTAAAAATTTGGTTTCTTGAAGGGTCCAAAATGCCCCAACTTTGGCAGCCCATAACTTTGACCAGGGTGGTCCATTTGAGTTGAAACCTTCACAGGAGTAGTACCCTTGATTAGCATAACAAAACTGGGTAGAAAAAGAATTTTTTTAAATTTAGCCCAAAAATGGCCCTTAACGCAAGTGGTTCTTTAAAGTGTTTGAATATCCAGTAATTTAAGTACCATTATTTAATTATTCTTATCAATAATTTTATGAAGAAAATGGGTGTTAAATTCAATTAAACTTGATCTTAATCCGTTTTTGCCATGTAACTCTACTCCAGTGAAAATAAGGTTTTACCCAGCTATTTCAGAAAAAGTATGTTCTTTTACAAAGTTCAATTTCTTAAAACTTTGCTCGGCTCTCTTGGAAACTTACTGAGCTTCAAAATTTTAGATATTTGTAATTTAATTGAATGTATTTGCATACGAGCGAAAATTAACGTTTTTCAAATACATTTTATGTTTTCAATCCACCTGATTAATCTGACACAATGCAATACATTTTATTATCAAACAAGTTGATAAAAAAATAAATGTCATACGTACACCCTACACAAAACGTCATCATTAAAATCGGTTTGTGTAAAAGGTCAATGTTTCACATAATCACACACATAAGAATAATATTAATATATTTAAAAATAATTGCCAAGAAAGCCTTGAAATTTTAAAATTAAGGAATACTTAGATAGACTCTTAGCGAAGGCTAATAAGACAATAAAAAATCATTTATTTGAAATTGGAAATATAACAAATACTTTCATATGAGCTACTACTGACAGAAAATTCTCTAAGTATTCAATGTTGAGCTAGAAAGCTCACAAACTAGCCCATGATGTCACCATACAATTTTCAAATCTTCGAAAACTTTCCATTAAGTTAGCAAAAGGTAAAGCTATAAAGAATGTTAAATGTATAATCACCATTCTCGTCTTATATATTAAGTTTTACCAAAGAATTTAGAATGCCGAACTCGTGATTATTAAATTTTGGCTTTTAAAATCTACTTTTCTGTCCGTTCAGAAAGCAAATGACATTTAGCAAGCTCCCAAGAACTGTATAAAAAGATGATACAGAATACAGATTCAAAGCACTCCAACTGTATATACTGCAAAAACGTCTCCAGCACTAATTTTCAAATTTCCAATTCTTAAGCATGCAAACTTTTGAAAAAAGAAAGAAAAAGATTAGCAACGATAAATTATCGCATTTATCATTTGCTGCAGCTGGTTCTCAAAAGTGGCTACAAGTCTAGTGCGTTTTGAATACTAAACATGATCATGTTTTGTAATTAAGAAACATTCATTTTATTACAAGAAGAGAAAGCAGCACAGAGTTTTTGCAAGCAACGTGCTTAACTATATTTAGGTGAATTAGAGAATATTCTTTGCATTAATTCAAACATTTACACTTGACACATAAAAAATTATATTGGCCATATTTTTACGCTTTTTAGTTATAATACTTTCAAATGTTTATCCATAGTGATGATATTTGGAGACGACTTTGTACATTTTTCTAAACAGACTTTTTGACTTCTGTGGGAAATAGAGTGCAAGTTTGTAGTTTCAATTTGCACACATCGTTGTTACATATTTTACCATGTCTGTATTCATACCCTTTTTGTTTAAATCACAATGTTTTCACTGAACGATGCACAGAAAAACTGAATTCGTACCTTGAAATGGACATTTATTCCCTAATAAATATTATCGTACTATAAATTAAGTATAATAATTACTTTATATCATTCGTATGTAATTTTAATAAGTTTGGCTTGTGTTCTGTTGGTTTTTGTGTTACGATATACCTATTTTATCTCACGATGTTAATTTAAAAAATTCATATAACACATGTAAGGTCAACATAGGTTGCTGAAAGTGGAAAAATACCAGAACATTTTACAAGTCTCCTCAGGTTTCGAATGAAAATGCAATGTGGTTTATGGGACCGTATGTAACTCTATTATATACCCTGTTTACCATATTTGTAGTTACGACATTTATTTTGTTTTGGGATAATTTAGATTCTGTATTGATTGCACTTATGTTCATATACTGAATAGTTTTTTTTTGTGTTTTGGATGTTTGTTTTGCATGTGGGCAAGAACTTATGGGTAACTGGCAACGAAGCTTTTGACTCGTGGGTAAAATTTTACATTGACTCCATGAGATTAGAAAAAAAAGACAGAAATTACGAAGAAATTAAGAAAAGTTTTAGATTAATATTAATCGGACATAGGAAAGTGTTTGTAATTGGAAGATCGTCGCGGCTTGCGTTTGTTTTCAAAACGTTAATCACGTTTACTTGTAAAGTGCTCTTATCATTTAAGCTAAATTGAGCTCTATTTTTTTCAGAATATGAAGAGAAATAATTTCATAGTTTTATTTGTTTTATTAGATTTTTATCTTTTACTTTGGCAACAGGGCATCAAAATCAGTATTCAAAGCTTTATTTAATTTTAGCGTGGATTACGCAGCAAAAATATAATTTCAACATGTAGGACGAAAAACATTATCGGAATTAAATTAGATTAAGTTTTGCAAAATTAATAAAGTACCTTGGTCCCAATTTTACAAGTATTTTTACGAAGACAATTGCTTGGTTTTAAAAACTCAAAAGTGGGTTTGTATATTTTTCGCAACCAATTCTGGTATGTTGCGCAATTTATCTATATTTCTTATCATCGTGTTCGAGAAAAAAATCTTTTTTTATTTTCTATAAAAGACATCCATGAATTATATACGTTAGGGATTAAAACACAATTTTAAATAATATGCCTTAACCGACGATAATGCGGCGAAATACTTCAGTTTGTATATTTTACTTTAAGTTAAAGCACCACTTTAAATTTTACCAAAAATGATAAGTGATCGACTATATCGTATTGCTTACTATATTTGTAAAGCAGGG
>JAQIWN010004587.1:0-11007 GCA_034699025.1 Entomobrya cf. arborea Gr-Col-00668 | reverse complement strand
AACCAGAGCATTGGCTACAAGCCCATCTTCCACCACACTCGTCAGCCATATTTCCGCCTTTCGTTGAGCTGCGTACATTGCCACAAAATATATAATATATTTAGTTTAAACACGAAGTAAATTATTTGATGTTGAAATTTAAAAAAAAAATACAAAAATAGTTTACCCATTTAAATATTTATATATTTGTTTGTGATTTTTTTATATTTTTTTATTAAGACCTAAAACTATTTTAAATTAGAAAACAGATTTATATTCCACCGAGAACAAGACACTATACAACAACGCCAACTACAACACAACCAATTAAAGCAAAATGCAATTGGAGACCACCACTACCACTTTGATAACTCTGCCCTAAAAACTTTCCCCTTACGATCTTTTGCTGTGACAAGACAACAAGTTATCATTGATACAAAGCAATGAACGAAGTGAAGCCGTCTCTTACGGCTTCATTGTCTTTTTATACTCCGACATTTTTGAAAATCACAGAAAAAGAAGGTTAGGAAAGAATATTATCATTTATGATGCTCATTTCATTTTTTTTTATTCTAGTGAGGTCTATCTATGTGCAAATGATGTGATAGTTGTATTATTCTTGTTTCAATCAAATCACATATTAAACCAGACAGGATGCGAAAGTATAATTATTATAAACTACACAATAGAATCTACTCGTAGATTTTTCTAACGTAAGCTACATAAATTGCTAAAGATTTCTGATAGGCTCGGTGTGTCGGTGTCGGTTGTGATGTGAAGTACATGGATGGACATATGGAATGATACATATGTGAAAAATATAAACCCGCTGTAATAGCGACCATAACGACGTAGCTGAAACAGTGTTTTATCTGAAAAGTGATCATTGCTATTGAGAATTGCTTTCGAATGATATGTCACATGACATGTATTTTAAGTTGTAAAATTTGGCCCTGAAATCTGCCCCATTAAGGTGATAGTGACCTAAAAAGACACATGGTTCGTGATCTACTTGACGAGAGTTTTCGATTTTGATATTCAAATGTACTCTATGAACAAGTTGAAAACTTTCGAATTTGACCCTTGACCTCAAAATTTGACCTAGAGAGCTGCAAATCAATAGGCGTATTGCCCTTGACATTAGTGTCGCACATGTTAAATATGAACGAATTCGATCAACACGTTCTTGAGTTGTCGTGCTTACAGACGGACATACAGACAGACGAACGGACGGACAAACGAAATAAATTCAATAATTGCTGACGCTTTATTTTCATCTACATAATAAAGTTTAAATCCCCATGCCCATTGCCGGTATATTGATAACCGGTTGTATGTACATCAAGTTCCCACTATGCTCATCAGAGAATTGACCTTCTTTTCTTTCCAATACAGTGTAAGGCAAGGGTACAAAGGTAACTTTCAAATCCGATTTTATACTTTAAACATTATGCAATGCATCATTTTTTAATCGGGCCTCCTTCACTTTTTTCATCGAAATAAAAATTCTCACGCTAAAAAATTAATCTGACCATCACTCTCTCTCTCTCTCTCGGCCAGAAACAGCCGTCATCCAGTTTGGCATTGATGAGAAGTTGATTATTGGTGAAATCCGAAGAATGCATGCATCCTCATCCGCCCGTCTATTCTATCACTTTAGTTCCACTGGTAACTGGGGTTCACGTTCACGTGTCCCTATCATGTCTGGTCTGGTGACAGTATAAACGCTGTAGAGAAATTTACCTACAGACAAAACAGGAAACGTACAGAAAAAAAAACAGCAAGAAAATATTTTTTTTATGAAATAAGAACATCAGTAGTTTACTCAAGATTGTTATAGAATATTGTAGAATGAAGAAAAATTTATGGTAGTTTTGAATAGCAAGTTACACAAAAGAGTGCTGAGAACCATGTGTAAAAAATCATATAAAGAAAAACAATTAATGTGAAATTAATTGTGATCGTATAAAATATAAAGCTATTGCACATTTCCTTTCCTCGGTCGTGTCCGTCCGTCCAAAGGAATCACAGGTAGGTTTCAGGTGATTACAAGTAACAAAGTAACAATATGTTTCGCAACATTTAAAAAAATACAAGACAATATAAAGCTTTGTTTGCATACAGAATAGACTAGACTAATTTTTTAAACATTTATATTTTAATTTTCCATTGTGTCCCTGCCTTCCCATTAAAATTAATTTGTACAAAGACCGAAGACACAGGACGGACGTCTGAAAAAAAATGGAAAACACTGAACTTTACTCAAGAGTCAAGTAAAAATGTGTAACAAGTTAAATGATCATAATGATGATGAGTCATGTATAAAGAAGTATAGTATTGATGGTTTGCTATAATGATCAGCTTATCGTTAGTTAAAAGGTGCAAAGGTACAAATAAAAATATATATATCTTTTTTTGCAAGGAAACTTATAATTATCGGACATTTAAAATGATAAAAAACTACAATTTAGTTAGATATGTATTGGTATAGGAATAGCTAATGAAATGACGCATGACTGTGTTATGTTTTTGTTCATGAATTATTATTTTTTTTGAAGAAACATTTATAAAAGGATATAGTAAAGTTTTTATAATTATTAGACTGACAACAATCAACAAAAGCTTGATTATGTGTGTAATTTTCTGGAGAATTTTCTCACGTTCCCAAGACAAGATAACGCACACTGGTGACTGGTCGCCAATCACTGCTATTTTCAATTTTTTTTACAATTTTCAATTCAAAGACAAGTTTACAACATTACAAGACAACAAGGGGAAGCATGAGAATATTTTTATTCGGTTCGTAGTTCGTCGGCCAGATAACAGATTAAATGGTAGGCAGTTGCCGAGAAAGAAGGGAGGAAAGGAATTAGAATGTTGTAAGAATTGTGATAATTGATGTTGATCATGTAAACCACTTGTTTTTAGGGGGTTACCCAAACATTTGTAGTTTTTTTTTCTTCTGAAAATATAATTTTAAACTGAAATTAAATACTTGTTTTGGGGGAATCGACTGACGTAGGATGTGTAGCAAGTTTAATTGATCATCATCTAACTACTAAAGTATAAATTAATGCATGCAATTAATTAAATTTGTGATGTAGTGACTGAAGCAGCTGAATGATAAAAAATGCCAATAGGAAAATAAAAAGTAAAAACACAGTGCATTGCATTTCTACGGGCTTTACTAATTACTAATTAGTTTCTACATGCGTCTTATATTTTACAACACATTTTTACTTACTTACCTACTCACCTTGTAAATTAAACAGAATTATACTTAGAGAAAGGAAATATTTAGAGAGTGCACGTAATGTCAGCCTCGCGTGACGACACATTGCATTTTCAATCTTTAGGTAGCCGAAAATGTAACTATGTAAACTCTAAATTCATGAAAATGAAACCTTGATTAAAGTAAGCCATAATATGACAGGTCTGATGACCAGTGAAGAATTATTCGAATTGTAATTGGTTCAATATGGTACGCAGTGAGGGTTCATGGTTGTCGACGAGATAATTTCGGCTACATAATAAAATAAAAAACCGAGCACACAAAAAACTTCATTCTGTAATGGGAGCAGTTTCTCCAAATTTCTATATATCCTCCTAGGAATTATACACAGGGGTAAAATGAGACAAAGTCGAAAGCCAATATAACAGGCAGGCCAACCAACCTTTTTACAAGTCTAGATGCTTTTTTTTTGTTATATAATCAGTTAATTACCTTGAGTTTACCTGGAAAATCCTTTACAGTTCTATATTTAGAAGAAGAAAATACAACAACTTTGGCTTAAAAAAACTGTGGAATGGGATGCTAATGTTGAATGTGTAGTCGTTTGTCGTCTCTTTGTTCTTCTTATCTTTTCTACATGCCATGCTTACGTGACAGTGCTTTTTTGCTGTCTCTTGGCTTAGCATTCACAAAACAATTATAAATAGTAAGCCGTAAGCCTATTAATCTCTCCCCTTCCTTTCATTCCAATCCCTAGCCCTAGAGTACCTTTTCCATTCATCTAGTATATTTCATAAAAAAAAGAGTTCTTACTAGTTACGTTTGTTTGGGTTTGGGATATACATAAATAGTTTACGAGGAGCCTGAAATCTTAAAAATTCCTATGAACAAAACCTTTCGGCACTAGCACTGGTCTGGGCCCAACAGTACCTGATTTAAAGTTTGTATTACAGCTTATCCTTATGCATGTATATTTCCTTTTCCATGTAAGTACCTGTTTTCTTAAGCCCATTACTATTATCTTAACAGCTTACCCTAAAAAATACAAGCATCACAACAAAAATTAAAAAAGAAGAAATAACTTTGGGTCTACTTTTTACAAACCATTTCATTCTAAAGTTGCTTACCGTTCAGTAGTGCTTTAATATTTCTAAAAAAATCCTAATATTTTTCAAGTTTATTTTTTTCTTCAGTTTTGAAAGTTGAGTGGTAACTGAATTCGGTAATTAGAATGGCCTGTAAGGAATTGACTCTGGACACCAAAGGTTCTTGCTTTCTTTGTCTCACAAGAGCTCCAACTCCAGCCCCCACCTCCCAAACTGACACTAAAGTTGGCACCGGTACCAGCACCACTGACGATTGTCATTTAACAGTACAAAGTCTTGGGAACATTTGTCGCCTTCTAAAAATCAACCCATATTCAGTTTTGATTAAAAGCATCGGTGGCTGTGGTGGAGACGAAAACTCAAAGGCAGCCATTTCATTTGGAGAATTTCTGGTGAATTCAGAAGGAAAGAATACCAAGTGTGATTTCTCAGCAAGTCTTTGTCAAGCTTGCTACCCGGTTGCCAATAAACTTTGTTCTTTAAGCGAAGAATTAAGAATGAAAATAGAGATGACAAGGGAGGAAGTTGAAAAATTTCATGGCATCTTGTCCGTGACCCCATCACCATCGACCGATGACCAAGATCTTCAAGAGACCAGTCCAAAGGGGAATGCTGAAGTGGAAACGAAGCTTATTGAAAATCTGCGAGAGGAAATGGAGCACAAGAGTAAGTCATTAAAATTAAAATCCACATTTAATAATTTTAAACATATTAACCTTCTTAATTCTAATTAAACTTAATTAAACTTTTTTTAGGCCACTCTTACCTCAAACGGGATACCATTGAAAGCCCCAAAACCTGCCACACCAATTTCGACACCAACCCCCACCACGACCTTGTCACCATTGAAGAATACCGGAAACGTGTACGTACTCCGTCCTCTGAAAATTCAAATGAATACCAAGGTGCCACCCAAAGGATATCCCACTTGTCAAAGAAACTCCGAAGAAATACGCCATCCCCTTCCTCCTTATCAACTGATAAGGCATCCCCAGCCTCTACTGAATCTGTTACCACTCAGGACGACCACGAAGATCCCCCAGTCCTGGACCTAGCCCACTACAAATGTTTAAGAATTGCGGACCGCTGTCAGTGCCCATTTTGTGGTGACCTGTTCTCCCCATCTGTATCCCTAGAAGACGGAATCGACTTCCATTTGATTCTGAACCACCTTCCCAAAATATATTGGTCCAAAAATGTCTCCAATTTAACTGCCCCAGCATTCGAAGACCTGTGCCACCAAGTTGTTCACCAAGTGGTGCTTCCCTCATCCATGTCCATGCCAAGTGACCACGACAAAGCTGATAACTTAATTTACTCATGTTCGGAATGCAATAACATTTACAAAACCTCCACCTGGGCTACATTTCACTTCGTCATGGACCACTTCAAAAGTTTTGAAGACAAACTGATCTCTGTTCAAGCTCAACAAAGCAACCAGCATTTGGGTTTCAACCAACAAGCTCTCCAATACCACAACTCATCAGTTACCGTCCCTGTCAGCAAATTGGAGGACCACAAAAATTTCTCAGCTTACCCCACGCCCTCCACCAAGCCTATGGACAATATGTTCCATGACCTTATAAATTTGCCAAATGATGATTCCTCCTCAAACTCCAACCATTCATCCCAAAGAAGCGAGTATCATCATCCTCCCGCCCTCCAACCCACCCCCTCCACTACACCTCACCCTCGTCCCCCTCGTTCGGTATCCAGAGCCTCCTCCGCCTTGAGCGAATGCCACGGACAAATAATTGGGGACAAAATCCAATGTACATTCTGCAAAGCCATGTTCGGCGCCGGAAAAAGCTCATCCTCAGCCATTCGCCTTCACGTCGCCTGCTTCCACCCAGAAAAGCTATTTAGTGCTAACAAGCTTCCAGAAATAAATGAAGCCACCTTCTTCCAACTTTGCCGAGATGTAATCAAAAATGAATTAAGAGCTGCTCAACAAAAAAGTGGAGGATCAAGTAATATTCTGTCATGCTCCGACTGCAATAAGACGTTCACCCGAATGCACAATTTAAAATATCACTGTGTCAACTCCCACTTTGAGATTATGGCTAAAAAGCTGGTACGTCTGCAGGAAGATTACTTGAAGGAAAAATCTTCAGCATCAGCAATGCAGCCCCAACCGCCGTCACCTTCGCCCTTACCACCAATGTTAACGTCTACCTCATTGGAACAACAACACCAGTGGCATGGGTCACTTATGACTGAAGAGCAATCCAAATCAACTGAATCCGGCACTTCCGGTGGCACAACCCCAGCAGGAACTACATTTACAACCGAATCAATGCAGTTCCCCAATTTCAGCTTCAGTTCAACTCCAGCAGTTGGAGCAGCTCCCATGCAAATGCAAACCAGAAGTGATTCCTTCACCACTTCAGCAGCTAATTCAACCAGTGTTTCTACCACAAATGAAATAATCTGGAGCAAAACTTCAATGCCGACTGGACCCCCACCCGCCCATCAAATCAAAACAGAGGGCTTATACTACCAGGACCCTGCCACCACCACCACCTCTGAGTCTCAAGTTTACAATACTAGCTGGCTACCACAACCACCACCAGAAACACAAGTGCTATCACAAAATTATTACAATGCTAATTCACTACCTCCATCTCAATATCAGCTAATTAACCAAAATTATTATGACATGATGGCACTCAATCAAATGAGCCATCAAGGACCACCGCCAACTTGGCTAAGATCACCTTACACCGATGAGCAGAATTACAATGATAATCAAATGCAAGTAGTGAAACAAGAGGAAGAGAAGCCAAGTAATAATTTTCAAACCAGTTCAGTACCATCACCTTTACCACCAATCGCAACTTATTTGAACAGTCAGGGAGACGGATTTACTCAAGATGACATTCAATGTCAAGAAGTAACGGTCGATAACGAAGATTCAGAATAGTTTCAATAATTCATTTTATTAACTATTCATTAAAGATTTTAAAGCTTCTCTACAGTCTAAATTATATTTGTCAGTTTAACTACAATTAAAATACATCAGTGAAAACTGACAAAAAAATATATATTTTGGTAATTATGTAATTGTACAAAGTTTATCTCTACTTCTTAAGTCAGTATTCACTAAAAAAATTATCCAAAAATGTACCATTTACACATATTTCACAGGAAATAAAATTTCATCTAATCTACACAAACTCTACTTTGAACTATAATCAATCCTACTTCATATACAAAAATCATAAAAATACTTTTCATCTCCTCATTCCAAATCCAATCGGATGTTCAAACGTCTTTGCTACTTCCAAATCCCACGTAGCCTCATTTTTCTTTGTTACCTTACCCGCCATGTCCGCACTAACATTATCAATCAGTACGAGATGACTCCTTAATTCTTCTATTTTAGGGAAATAAATGTCACACAATTTGCACCAGTACTTTGTACGAAATATTTCACTGGCTTTGTCCAAATTTAAGATAACCACACCATTCTCAGTCAACCTAGCCCTTACTTTTTTCTTCTTCATCAGCGTTTGTAGGGGAGCCTCCACTTCCTTCTTATTTACCTCTCGAAGATCCTCCTCCATTTGTTCTTCGTTTGCCTCTTCCTCCAAAACTTCCTCCTCCACCGTAAAATCTTCAATCATTGCATCATCATCATCATTTGAGCCATTACAGTCTTCCAAAGTACTCTGTGCTACTAATTCAGGCATGGCAATATCCGATTCCATGGAATCTTCCTCTAACCCTATTCCAAGATGGGTTGATATAGATTTCTCGTTGATGCTCATAATCTGCTGTTGTAGAATTGGCATTTGTTCTTCATCGGGGAAGTTCCCGTTGGCGATAGTTAAGACATCAGAAGTTGGAGGTGGCAATCCCGCCGCGTCACCCTGAGACTGGAAGGGTGAGGAAGCACGGCTGGAACCGGAACCAGTCTCAAACCCGCTTTCCTCAGAAGGCACATTGCTGATAGTAGCTTCCAGGGGACTGTACCACAGGCGATTCTCCACATTATTAGTAGTTATATCCTCCACCACTAAAATATACAAAAAAAAAATCATTCATTATCATCTCATTTCAATTTTTTTTAAAAATATATATTTTGAAAATAATGTAGCACACCGGACACTGACCTCGTTTAGCTAATTTCAACTTTTTGGAGGAGGATGGAGTGGAGAGAGGAATAACTCGTTTCACGACAGGAATATTAAACGTCCACTTCATCACGGGGCTGTATCTCCCAGAGTTCCTGGAGGTCTTTTCTTTTTTCTCCTTCTTATCACCATTTCCGCTATCCTGAAAGTAAAATATAAAAATAGCCAGGAATTAAACACGTATTCCTTCCGAAAGAATTAAAATTAATTACTGATAAATAAAAGCTTAAGTCAAAAATATATATAAATTTTTAAACGTACCATTATGATGGACCGACGAGATGAGTTTGCCTTGATCCAATTTTTAACTGCACACTGGGATGATGATGGTCCGTTACAAGCTTGTGGTTTCAACACGTCAAGAATTTCAAGGTCCTCCACATCCCTCTCCATCTCTTCGACATCCCGCCCACATCCATCTGATTCTGAAGCTGATGTTTCAGAAGAACCTCCTTCTACATAAATCCTGGAAGGTAGTCCAGAAGTGTCTAAATTACTTTGATGGTTCTGCTCCTCTGGGCTCAATAGTGCACCACCTTCACTCTCTTGGGCTTTAACTTGACCAAGTCCCAAATCACAGTTTCCATTTTCTTCTGTGACCCTAACCTCCTCCTTCGCTTGACGAAGATTAAAAGGTCCTCCACGTCCATCCCCTGGCACTGAAGCCCTTCCATCAAAAAATTCCTGAACTGGAACTGAATTTCCAGCGACGGCCTCTGCTTGAATCTGAAAAAAATTGAACCCAATTTGTCAATTAGCTATTCACAAATCCTTTAAAACTAAAACCTAACCGTTCAACGTCTTATGATACTTAGATGATACTTAGATTTCTAAACATCTCAGTAGACTCACCAAGCTACTTTGATCAGCCAAGGCATTTGACTGATTTGGGACTGGGACCACAGCCACCTGGGCGTCACCACCATCATCCTCCAACTCCACTACTTCCGGAGATCGTGGTTTTGGTCCAGCTATAATAACTTCCATAGCATCCTCTTCCTCCTCATCAGAATGAATTGTAATAACTATCTTACCAGTCCGTCTTTCTTGATGTCCCCTCCTAGCCTCTCCCCGTCCCCTCTTCTTCTCCCTCCTCCTCCGCCTAAGCCACGCTGCATCCGTGACAGTCCTGTGGAAATCATTTTCCAGGTGGCTTACCACCTGGACAACTTTTATGTCATCCGTTTCCATTTAATTCTAAAATAATTAAACTTGTTTTAGGAAACACCAGGAAAATATTTTTTTTTTAAACTTTAGACTTCAATGGTCACTGCACTGTCACCTCAACTTTTGAAGTTGAAAATATTTATCTGAAAGACAAAAGGCCTTCCTCAAGCGACTGTGCAATGGTAAATGAAACCATTTCGCACAAGGTCATGCAAATAAATATACAAAACATAAATGCTTCACTTCACTGGTTTCAATGTTGAATAACCTACTTTCCAAAAGGTTCGAACTCCACGCCAATCAACAGTGAGCACCGAGCACATCCAGTTTTCTTTGTCCTTTTCTCGTCTCTATTTTGCATGTTGCCCAGTCACAAGTTCACCAAGCAATTTAACCAAATTCACTTCATCGGTTCGCTCTCCTTCCTCGACTCAGACTCGAGGCTCGAGAAAGACAGACAAAGGCAACGCTTTACTTTGCATTGGGGGCCATTCAATTAGTACGTAACGCTAAAAAAGGGTTTTTTCGACACCCCCCTCCCCCCCATGTCACGCTTTTTTAACATTACAGGATACCCTGTTTAACATTGGGTGTCACGCTTGCCTCCGACCCCCCTCCCCCCTTATGGGCGTTACGTACTAATTGAATGGTCCCTTGTGGCTTTTGGCTTGGTTTGATGTTGGATGGAAGATGATGATAAAAATGTTAAGAGGTCACTCCAAATATAAAGCGGGCATATTTTTTTTAAAAGTGGTTTTCAAGTTTTATTTTTGAAAATTAATTAATTAGCATATCTACTTTCATCTGTTTTGTATTTATTGGAAATTAATGTGAGTTGATAAAATCACATGGACTGATTTACATATTTTTTTACGATTAACAACGAGCGCAGAAGAATGTGAAGATATTTTTTTTTTCACTTTTCTGTATTTCTTTGGGATTTGAACTTTGAACTTGACTTAATGGCTTTAAAATGGTTTTTTAAATGAACTTTGTCATTGTTTGGAAATGTAATTTAAATCAGATAAAGAGTAAGACGTTCACGTTCGTTTTCCTTGTTTCCATTTGTTAATTAACGTAATAATAATCGATTAACAATTAATAATTAACTAAATGCATAAAATAAATCATCATGAGCCGTGAATGGTTTGGCTTGGTAGATAGTCTCAACTTTCCAACCCAAAATTCTATTAAAATGATTTATCAAATAAAAATTTACTAATTCCGTAGATTTTCTGTATCAATTAGCCATGCACTCATTAAAAATCCAAACTAATCATTAAAGCTTCCCTAAATATGATTTTTTCTTATAAAATCACAACGGTTTTTAACGGTAAATCCCCATACATTACTGAAAATCCTTCCACCAAGAAGGGTATACAATTCA
>JAQIWN010004586.1:0-11007 GCA_034699025.1 Entomobrya cf. arborea Gr-Col-00668 | reverse complement strand
CGAGAAACCCGAGGTAAAAACGACACTAGCTCTTTGTAACTATTGAGTGGTAATAATAGCTCCGCTAAATATTTTTCTGCTCACAGAAATATTGAACTTTACCAGTTTTCGTCTTGTCTACAAAAATCGTTGATTTTTAGTTGGTTGTAAGTTCTTTACCAATATATCAGATTTGGGTACTTGCATACTTAATTGGAATAATTTTGCAGCAAAAGAAACACTACGTTTAAATGCACATCTGCTTTCTGTTTCATGTCAACTGAAGTCTAAAATATTATACTGATGATTCATGCTGGATAAAAATTTACAAAATTATCAACAGCAAACTGCACTGGAGCAACAAAAAAGTCACATTCATTTTAGCATAACTACTGGAATTCAATTTTCTTTTACAAAAGGCCCTGTTGAAAAATTAGTAGCGAAGCGAAAAAGTGCACTTGTTGTGCTAATGACTTAAAAATTGAGCGTCTACCCACTCATTTATAAACAAATTATTCCATAACTATGAAGTATCTCTAGAAAAAATCGTCATGTCTGAGTCAAGGGTCTGGACTGACTACCCGGTCCCTGACAGTGTCCTTCAAAACCGGTTACTGTACTATATCTGAATTCCTTTATTGTTGTGCATGCTTTATATATGTACATACACGTAGTTCAGCTTCAAACCACTCATGAGTAACTAACTAAGCGGGTAAAGTACAAATATCAAGTTATTTATGCATCGATTACTTCTTCAGTGTCTATACTTACGCCCCGTGTCGTCATTGTCATCATACTCTTATACTTAACGACTGTTAATAAGTGTTGCAGAAATGTGCAAATATATTAGTAGCGAGCGAGTAGACATGCATACAAAAATGAATAAATGCTTTTCCCAGCCGAGTGGGTGCACGAGCTGAAGATATTGATCCAAATTAAATGAAATCGTAATAAAATAGCAAGTACTTGAAATGAGACAGTGTAGACCAAATTATGACGCACATAATATTAGCAGAACAATGTTTCATCTTTTCTTTGAGTTTATATTATTTTTCGACTTCAATAATGACCTGATACTAACTAAATATAACTCGTTATGCTTATGCAACCACTGCCAGAGTCTGAGAGCAGTTAGTAAGTAGAGAAAAGAGAATAAATTGTGTTTAATGTGAAATTTTGTTTTTATGCTGGTTTAAATTATGATTTCTTTACAGTGTAAGTTGTAAGTAAAGCATAAGAGAATAACTTGTTGTTTTAAAGATATGCGCCTGGATGCAATTTTACTACTCGCCATAATCAATATATTCTGTTAAACATCCAAACATCCTATTCAGTTTGTTCTTTCAATTTCATGTATCTCCTTTTTACGGAATGTAGCTCAACCGAGGGCTTCGTGCTGTGCCAACTGTCGACCTTCACAAAAATCTCTGCTATTACATTAGAAATTGACACTACTATAGGTCGTCCCAGCTTTTTATCTGTTTTGTCTTCTTTAAGTTTCCTTTTCTTCGTAAACTCATTTAATTTCATCGTTAGCTTCCTTTGAGACATACGTTAGTAAAATCCCCACTGAGATGAAAGTGAAAATATGACTGTTTTGATATCTTTTCGTCTTCTTTTACCTTTTCTGACTATATGTATCTACAACAAAAGAATTACGATTGTGACATGACGTTTCAATTTATAAAAATCGAAAACACTGTTTGTTCAAAGTTATTGCATTATATTGGCCTTAGGCCTTTTTTCCGGAAGAGAAAATAAAAATAGAAGATGGGAAAAGTGGCATGATCCAGCGTATTGGGAAATAACTAGATGGCCATCTCAATGTTTTCCAACCGCCCAATCCAATAAAAATCTTTTATCAATAGCATACACCGTGTTAAGTACATGATTTCAGTCACAATCATCCAAGTTTTTATTTCTTCCTTGCAAATACTATTTCATTTTTCTTCTCGAATGCAATTTATGTGATGACATTAGACATAACGTGTAGCAAGAAAGTACTCTAATATGTTATTCTGTCAGTCAGGAATCGATGGAATGACTGAAACTCTTTGAAAACACGCTTCAGAGTAAGTTTTTATATCGCAAGGAGCCACACATCAATTTGGGCATATCAAATTTCATTTGAATAGAAAGAGAAACACAGACGGGCTTTTCCCGGAACCCCTTGCTATCTTTTAAGGTACCATTTCGATACTTACTAAAAATCTTGAACATATCAACGGCTTTTTGAGAAAAGTGATATTAGATGAAGAACAAAATGTATTATTGGCAAAGATTCTGTTGTAAGCTTATGTGAGCAGTTGTCTCTCATACCGATTCTTATGAGACCATTACAGGAGTTGGTTGACTTGATTGTGATGAGAAGATGAAGCATCAACATGGCCACTAGTAGTCAGACTGCTTTACAACTGCTACCCAAAACCATAGTCGCAATAAATGTTACCAAGATATAATAAAAAGACTTGGGAAGGGAAACGTTATTAAAAATGTATCCTAATGTTCAATCAATCTTTGACTGTTGTTGAAGAAACGAGATAACTGGAATTACTGAGCCAAAAGAATCCCCGAATGTATCATTTTGTAACTGTCTATGGGAATCCTTGCACTTGTGTAAATAGCCAGGGAACTAGCAAGTCTTCTGGTCTTCTAACACTATCCATTCAGTCGGCACCACCAAAATTACTAAAAACCAATCGAGCAACTTAGTATTGTAGCTGATCGAATGCACACGTTAGCCGGGCAGTGAAAGTGCGCTTTCACCGATCAGCCCGTGATAAGCAAACAATGTATCAGTGTAATGCTTCTTTGGCGTTCTACTGTTCACTTTGTGTTCAATTTAAGGTGAATCAAAAAAAAGATGAACCAATGAAAACACCTTTCTCGGCTGTAAAAGTAAAACCAAGAATTTTGAATTCATTTTGAATACGATGCAATTGTAAAATGCAGCATTTGATATTTTGCAGAGTAAGCATCATAATGTAAGAAGAATGACTGTGTAGGAACATGTAAAGCAAAAAAAGAAAGCAAAAACACATTCACCTTTCCCAAATGGCAGCACAATTGCTTTCTATTTCTCTTGAATTCTAGGAAGGAATCACGTATCTCCGCATACAATGGCAAAAATACACTGAATACTGGCTTAAAAGTGAAAATTGGTAGGTGATTTGATGGGTATTAGTGGTAGTAATGCAGTGGGTATAGTAAGGTGAAGTGAAGGAGCGAAGCGCAGTTTCTCTTATTCTTATCCTGTTTATATCGAGAACGATGATCCCGATCCCATCGGTACATTCATTTAAAATGAAAGAGATGAAAAGAGGGTAATACATGCATCTCATCGTCTATCTAGATGTGTGTGGTGTGCGATCATGTGTAGGTAAAAATGCATGAGAAGTGAGATGGTGTGGAAGAAAGCAGTTTTCGTGAATACTTTCCAATGAACATTTGAAATTGTGGAAGTGTTGGTGATGGCGGTGGCAATGGCAAGGTTGGTGTTTTACCTTCTCTTTACTTGGGAAATTCTATATTTTTGTTTCAGGGGATAGTATAGTTGTATTTGTTAAACCGAGTTGTTGGTCGTCTGCTTTCGCAATCAACTAAATCCTCTTTCACAACGAAGAATCGCGAATTGTCCTTTACTGATAGCACAACTGAAAGGAAAATAGTTTTCTGTTGATATATTAAGGCCACAAACGTTTAGTTGTGCGTTAACTGCTCTATTGGAAAATCCTGTATGGCGAAAACGTTGTGATATCGGAGATTTTTAGGAGTAAGCACCACCCAGAACCCAACAAAGGAGTCAAAGAACTCGGAAGGAAGATCAGTAGACACACAATCTCCTAAAGATTTTTGGAAAGCGAGTAGCTCCTGCTGCCAGCAGCAGACAACAGAGTAATCGGTTGAATGGATGGAAAAAGAACGAGAAAATGGGATAATATTATGCATTGCGTGGTGTTATATATGTACATATATAGCAAGTTGAACGGGTACAAAGTATCGATAGAGTGCTACATCAACCAACTTAAAACAGCTTAAACCAATGGCGCCCTCAGTTTTCCCATGTCATGCCATGCCGTCATAACCTTTCGAACACGCTTCTTTGCATTACTTTTTAAGCAAATAGATACCGTATATTATGAGAAATTGAACTAATACGAGCACTGATAAACTAGCTGAAAAGCACTCTTGCAAAGCAAACCACGCAAACATTTTACCGCTCGCTACGCCATGCCATGTCATGATGGCATGCTGCAAGATCATATTATCAACCCGATATCTAGAAAGAAGTTACACAGAGTTTATAGCAGTCCCAAGAGTTGAAATCATATCCACCATTTTCGACTATTATTGATACACGATGATGATTCCATATTCCTCGGCTCGTTGTCGTTGTCACACGCCTTCTCTTCCAACGCATTTCCTCTCTTGCTTTTCTCCATTTTTGATAGCATCAGCAAGTTGATTTCCATTGTGAATGAAAGAAAAAAAGAAACGGGGATTCGAGTCGAATGGTAGTTTAGTAGTCTGGTCTTTGAATAAAGACGTAAAAGAAACACTTTGGGAACGAGCCCAAAGGGAAGATAGTACTATAGAAGTAGCAGCAGTTTTCAAGACAAGAAGCACACGAGTTCAATAAATATATCTGCATCGATGACTAGAGGGAGATAAGAAATGAATACATTGATTTTTGTCCTTCCTTTGCTCTACGTCTGATGTAGCAGGTTGTGTGTGTGTGACTGTGACTTTGGGGAGACCTGGAGAAAATGCACAGATTGAGAAAAAAAATCAAAGAAAATTGTGATACCTATTTTTTCTGATGTGATAGTACTAACACTCCCTGGGTACAGTTCAGTTATGAAAACGAAGAGGATCTTGTCAAAAGTGAGAAGATTCAATTCAATATTTCTATTCTACTATAGTTTTTTTAAAGGAGCTGCTGGAAAACTGAATGGTGTGGTGAGGGCACATAGGTTTTTACATTTATTCATTCATTCCTCGTCCTAATAATATAATTCATTGGAGAGTAGAATCATCTCCCAGCAGCCAGGAAAAAAGGAAAGTGGTGTTATATTATCAAATCAAAAAGAAAAAGGTAAAAAAAAGTTATTCAATGGATCCGGATACGTTAGGTTTCATGTTCACATTTTCTGTATTTTTTGTACATAAAATTGTAAGCTAGAGTGAGAAAAAACATTCAATTGAGTGGTAGTTTTCCGGAAAATTATGACACTTTGAGGTGTCGTATAGATAGACTATAACTTTAAAGAACAACTTGAAGGGAACAGAGAAAACGAGAGTGAGAGGAATACCCCGTAGACACGGAATTCCTTACTGGCCTCTTCTATCTGTCTATAATATCCTTTTGCCTTGTGATGTGACATTTCAAAAAAGAGACTGAATGAGCACACCAAATATAAATTGTAAGTGAAAGGTCCACAGGTTCAGGTTGTTCTTGTAAAGGAAAAAATTGTGGACATCCTTAGCCAGAAAGAAAACATATGTAAGAAATATAAACTATGTAGATGGATAAGCAAAAACGGTAAATACTCAATATTGGGTACATGGAAGAAGGCAAAAGAAGGTTAAATCAGAAAAAAGACTATGACTTTTCAGTTGACTGGATGGCCAAGTTTTCCGTGAAATATGAAACAAGTTAAATAAGCACTAGACCAGCTTACAAAACTATATAAATGCATGTATGCTAGCATACTTATTTAACCATTTTGCTTACATGCACCACCAACGAGGAGAAAACATGACTTTCATCTAGATACTCCCTTGTGGAGAGAGATAGACAGAGTAAGCAGGATAGATAGGAAGGAAGCTGTGTACGTATACAGACATGGTTATGTGTATCATCCAACTTAAAATCTTGTGAGAGGTCTCGCTTTCTCCGTAGTCACCGGATGTTAGGTATAAATCTGATCCTCTGAAAAGAGAAAGAGAAAAGTAGTACAAAAGGGTAATAGCCGCTGCACTGCTACTACAACCATTACTTTCTCTTTCTGTAAGTTTGAAGGTTTTTTACTCACATAGTTCCTTTTCGTTCTCCTTTTCTCTAAAAATACGTGTGTACAACAGAGTTCTTAAGATGTAAAGTCGACATTAAAAGTAAAAAAAAGTACTACGAGCAAGAACAAGGTTAGACTTCTAAAAGTGGAAAATTTTCTGGCCTTGCTCCTTTACGTCAACTGTTTTTGTAGTAGTGCGAGTGAGTGATTCAGTACAATAGGATGTTGAGCTGAATACTTATAAAATGGTGCAGTAAATAGAAAGCTCTTTAAAAACAAAAGATACAGAGTGTATGTTGTATATGTATGATACACATTTGGACATGCAATATTCTACGTATTCACAACTGTATATATGTATGTATATAGTGACCATCATTGTTCCTTGTTATTGTTCTTATTATTATAAAATAAAATCATTAATGAAAAAGAGGATTCAAGGTGGGTAGTTCGAAGTTGTATATGAGCATAATGAAAACAATGAAAGCAATTTTGGATGATGAAACATTAAAGGTAGCTGACAATGCATGACCAACTAAAACACTTGAATGACTGCTGTTTTTTGTGTGTTGTCCATATGAATGAAAATGCTTTTTGTTATCTCATCACAGTATAGAGCCACTACAACAATTTTATTGTTAGCAGCAATAATAATCATAACGGAAATAATGAAAGTTCTAACACATTATTACCTATGTATTGTATGTTATGTATCTATGTTCCTTTGTTTATGTTTACAGTAACATAGCAGTAAAATAGAAAGAACTCATATAAACGTAAGCTTTATCTCCTTTTTTGGATAATATTTTATGTTTCGGAAAGAGAAAGTTGTATACATATTTGTACCTTGCAGTATTTTATTTTGAGCTGTCATTCCCTTTAGTGTTTTTGAACCCAACGGGAGATCTAAATTACATAATTCAAAGCTAAGCCGTATTACAATTTATAACTATAACCATGTATACTGACCAAATACATTTTACCAAACACAAATACCATGCCATACCATAAACCTTGTTGAATGTTTTACGTATAACTCATATAAAGCTCTACAGTTAAAACAACGGGTTGTTTTATGAAAAGTAGTAAAATACTGACAATACGGTTTCCTTGCTACAACTATAACTGGTCATCAAGCAAAAATAGTGAAAAATATGTTTATTGGGACGTTTCAATTCTTTATGAAAGTCTTAATACAAAACACAATGCGTACACATATATCCCATAAAAGTATAATGTTCATCAAATGTCCAGATCCTCATATATCACTCTTATTGACCAATTTACACTTACACTCAAACGACTTATACACACAAACACAACGCTACAGCTCTGCTTACCTTCAGCCTTCGCCTTTAACTTAAGAGTTTTGTGTGTTTTTTTTATCTTAAAAGTCCTTTTCACTCTTACATTTCCAAAGTACCCTACAAAAAAGAGAAAATTCTTGCGCATAAAAATGTTGGAAAAGGTCGTTGTAGTAATTTGCAAAAGAGAATATAAAAACCAACCTACCAGTTTTACCATACTAGTATAGTACCTTTGGCAAATATAGTCGTAACTTTTGCAATCATCATTCTTTTATGCCACACACATGACACATATATACACACGATGCACATAATATATTCACGTGTATATATTTTCATATAAACGTAACCGGTTTTGTTTCATTTTATATATGAACGTGACCAGTAAAGTGCATTTCCAAGGGTGTCCTTTGGTAGCAGTAAAACTGCACGTAAAATTCCTTTTTTCTTTCCTTTTTTCAGTGACAGAAAAATGATGGAATGATCATGTTTTGCACTTAGTGCTGCTTTTAATGTATCTTGCTTAGTTTCAGCGAGGTTACACGTACAACATTGCGTATCATACAGAAATATTGTAATATTTCCAACTGTGGGAGCACACACACCACTGCAGAGTAATAAAACCCTGGTTTCGTCAATTATGGATGGCTCCTTACTTCATGTGTCCGTGGCGTGTCAATTTATACGTATAATAAGTTGCACTGTACGTAGAACAATGTAAGATTGTGCAATAAAGTTGGAATGCACAACTTACCATATTAGTAGTTTACAGCACAATAAAATTCTTTTATGACAATTCGTTGTTTCCGTTTTCTTCGTAACTTGAACGCCTCCTTCTTTCCGCAAAATTTTAAGTCAGAACCACTTCCATGGGAAGTTGTAGAACATTTTGATTGTTCCGCAGTGGTTTCATTCAGGTTTCGTAGGATAGTTTCCTTCAGGGTATTTGTAAAAAAAACTACACGTCTTTCTCTTGACTGTCAAAACAAATTAAAGATATTTTTGTTAACAAATACTTACATCCATAAAGAGATTGTTCATGCATATTCTTCAAAGTAGGATTTTTACTTCGTTCACACAAATTCAAGCAATAAATATTCAGTGTTTTTTTATTTTGAGAACATGAAACTTACTTTTATCAATGATTCTTCAAATGAAGCAAAAACGTCAAAGCACGCAGAAAAAAGAGAATCTAAAATGAAAAGAAAAAATAATCATTGTGAAATTGTTCATCATGCTGATGATGTTTTTTCTTCTACTTTCCAACATGAAGATTGGTAAAAAGGAAAGTAAACACGGTAGTGGTTTTAAGCCAGCAATACAAAGAAAAGTAGTCAAATAAGACGCAAAGCAAAGGAGGAGCAGTAGAAAAGTTGAAGGGACCGTTATTAAATTTTCCGATGTGGTTTTCAAATATTATTTCTTCCTTTTTATTTTCAGAGAATTTCAATTTCTCGAGGTAAAATTGTTATCACAAAAGCCAAAGTTACTTGCTCCACAATGTACATAATATAGCCCTTTGTATACATATTCGTTGTATGTATAGAGCATAGCAATAAAATGATGAGAGAATAAAATAGAAAGAGATGAGAAGGAGTGGTGGGAATCTGTTGTTGAAAATGACTATGATGAAAATTGCGAAAGTAGAAAAGTAACATTCCCAAATACTCCAAGAGCATCAAGTAAAGTAATGCGAGGAGAGTGTGCTCGTAAGAGAAAATTGAACATTGTTTGTGCTCTAAAGCTTACGTATATAAGTATATGACCGTAATACTGAATACCGACTTTGTACCTCTGTATTGGGTAGTTGGTATGAGCAAGAGAGAACTAGAATCGATCGTGCTCATGTTATACTTGTGGAATCATGTTGCTTTAGGCACCAGCTGACAAGAAGTCCGAAAAAGAAGAAAGAAAGTAGTGCTGGCTGAGAGTGCGGTTGCTGCTCGTTTTCTTGCTGCTTTACTACGTATTCCTAGCAAAGAGTATGAAGTAGAGGAGGTAGTATGTGTGGTAGTGCAGGAAGTGGAAGGGGAGGAGTAGGTACCTACTTCCAACTAAAGAAGTACCTAAGCATCTCTCTCGCTCTTTTTGTGGTGCGTATATTCTTACTATTTCCATCATTTATGCCATTACCACCGCTGCCACCCATCATCATCACTCAAATACGTAAGAATGGTGGTGATGCTTGTAGCCGTGTTGGTGATTGCTATGATGCCTTTTTGGTAAATGCAAAGGAAATGTGAAAATTGTCTGTGGTTTCCTCTTTGGTAATTCCATACAGTTCTCCGTTTCATTGCTAGAGAGAAATTCTTCTTATTTTGCTCACAGAAAGCATCATAGTCAACACAGCTCAAAAACTTGCGAATCATGTTGTTCCAGATTTGTGCGTGTGCTTTGCTATTTGGTATTTTACTTACATAACAGCTAGTGGTAAGCATGTACTGTACCATAATAAAATATGTACCACACACGTCGTCTTTTGTCAGAGGGTGAATATATATATAGCTTGAAAATCCAATCAAAATCATATTACAAATTCATGAGAAGTCGAATTAGACGGCACATCAATGCTTCTATTCGCCTTTTACTTTTGGTGCTCTTGTGTCATCAAGATGATGATGATGATTGCCGTCAAATCAAAAGACTCACATAAATATACCTACGTAGATCCATACCCTGACACTAAAATGGGAAGAAATGTAATAATAATCGTAGTGATGATCTCGATCGTGACGATAATGTTACGGTACAGAAAGCAAAGTCAAATAAGTCTTTTGTTTCTACCTTAGTAGTGGCGTAACACAATCTCATAATAATCTTCATCATCACTTCAAAAACCTCTAATTTTCTCCTCAGGACGATTCACTGCTTTTGTGGTTATTTTAAGATATTTATTCCTCTGCCTACGCAGACACCTCCCCTCTAATTTTGAACTCAATACTTCACAAGTAGCTTTCTCGATGAAACCATATTCGTTGACTTTTGAACTGTCTCTATGAGCTGAGTGGGAACAATATTCTCTTTGCTGACGTTGCTGTAAAGAGTAATTAAAACGGGAAGTTATTACTTGTGTCATGCAAAAATAAATATGTCATGTTACTATCATCATGAGGATGTTCATATAATATTGGTTAATGTTTTCGGTTATTAATTAAGAACCAATTTTCTTTTAGTTTCAGTGTGAAAAACCTTCTAAATAGATCCTACTGACAACGAAACACACGTGGCAGATATAAAATGCAGTCCTCACTTTAAACTTCGAAGTGGTGTTTTCTTTGAAGTTAAGGAAATGAGCTGCATATTATTATTTCTTCGTTAGTTAGTTATCAAAGACTTGTATCAAACCATAAGCAAACGTGTATCTTTAGTTCCTTTACTTCCTTTAGTGTACAGAGTATTTCTTTAAAAAGTTTGTTGCATTTGAAATCCCAATCCACCTGGACATAAAAAACTAAGCAATATAAATGCTCCAATTGCAAAGCCCATGCAGAGAAAAGTAGTGTTTTCCTTCAAGTTAAGATAAATTTATTAACTTGCGACTTGAGCAAGTTATACAGATTGGTCTGTCCGTCTGTCTGTCTGTCCGTCTGTCTGTCTGTCCGTCTGTCTGTCTGTCCGTCTGTCCGCCTCTCCGCACGATAACTCAAAAACAAAACAAGATTTTCAAAATCTGTTTTCACCAATCGATAGACAATGGTCCTCGCTTG
>JAQIWN010004585.1:0-11009 GCA_034699025.1 Entomobrya cf. arborea Gr-Col-00668 | reverse complement strand
ACGATACGACGAAGAAACGCGATTGTCGATATCATTTTTAAAAAGAATTGTATGATTGAATCTGAATTACATGGGTAGTAAGACTTAGTGTTACTACTGTGGGTCGTGCGATTATGAATTTTCAATGTTAAAAATATGTCCAGAGTCCAGAAATAAGGATATTGATAACAAGAATTCATTGTTGTTTACTTACGCTTACAACTTTTTAAAACAGAAGCCAGCAGTTGAACGTTGTGTTACATAAAGGAATTCGAATGTTTGAAGATAATATATGACGTTGTTATTACATGCATTCAAGAAACGTCTGGAATAATCATGAAAGGAGCTCCCAATTTTCAATGTAATAGAGACTGTAAAATAAGGATGACCTCCATTTCGTAGAGGACATTGGAGGCACATGCTCAAGACATGACACACGTTAAAATGAGCAGGCATCTTACCCAGATAAAAGGAATAGGAAAATAAAAAGCGATTGAATATTGTGTGTAAAGTGTAACATTGTTATGTTACATACATAATCATAACATACTATTTCTTTTGAATACGACTATAGAAAAATTAATACATGCAATGCAATTACCATTTACAAAATGGAGGAAATAGAAACCTCAAAAGAAACTTCAGTCATCAAAGAAAATAATCCCGGAAACTTTCCCCTTCATGACAACACTTACACGTGACAAATTAGATGAGATGGCTAATGTCAATATACAAAAAAAAGTATCTTGTATTTATGATTTCACAAATGACCATATCATATCTATGCAGTAAAAGATAATTCCAGTAGTAAAAAAAATAGTAGACGCGGGCGAACAAAATGTTCAGAACTCCTGGAAATTTGCAACCAGTCGTCTTGGTTGCTTCCGTTAGAGTCGACAACAAAACTTCATTATGATTTTAGATTTCCGGGATCTCTGTACACAATTATTTGCAAAATGGGAGACATTGGGACATGTACCCTGTAAACGTGTACATGCTTTATTTTCAACTAATACATCAAAGTTTCTTGACAATATTTAGTAGACAACAAAAAATAAATCACAAATAAAATAATTCATCTAAAGCTATATCCTTAGGAATCGTTCCATAAACACTGGAAGCGCTTCCTCGTTGAATCGCTATGCTAATCCTTTGGCGAAAAAATGAGAAGGAGCGAGGTTTAAGATTCCTATCTTAAAGCATTAAAACGAGAGACATGAGTAAATCAGGGGAAACGAGCAGAAAAAGTAGTCGTAAGTCCACTAGATCTCAGAGAAATGGCAATGAACCAAGTACCTCCTGGTTTTCTTCACTATTTTCTTCTATATGGCCATGGTATACGCCACAACAGCAAGCGCCCAGCAATGCACCAACGCCGGCACAACTATCCGAAGTTCAGCCTTCGGTCTCTACAATATCCCCTCCGCCCCCTCAAAACGAAATTCAACAACCTTCAGTCTCCCCATCAGTATATCCATATCCACCATTTCAAAATGAAGCTGCTCAGCCTTCAACCTACTCATCAGTAACTCCACCCTTTCAAACTGAAGAAGGTACCCAACCTTTAGTCTCCCCTTCAGTATATCCATATTCACCATTTCAAAATGAAGCTGCTCAACCTTCAACCTACCCATCAGTAACTCCACTCTTTCAAAAGGAAGTTATTCAACCTTCGCCCTCCCCATCAGTACAGCCACCTCCTAAAATTGAAGCAGTGGAGCAACCCTCTTCCAAGCCATGGTGGGGGTTCCTCTGGCCATGGTCCTATAATGATGCAGCAATACAACAAAAGCCAAGTAGGCTCGGTAGGAAATCAAAAAGCAAGACCGATAACGCCCAAAGTCTGATTCCCAACGAAAAACCTGCTGTGAAAAAGAAGTCACAGAAGGATAATTCAAAACGCAGTGCCGGTAAAACTTCTCTACCCCCAGCTACCCCCAAAGAAGTGGGTAATCAGCAACAGGCAATTGAGGGTGCAAAAAGTAAGTTGAGAACTGATTCTCGTAAATCTACTAAAAACGTTGACGCCGGAACTACTGGATCCGGACTAAAACGCAGAGCATCAAGCCCAGCAGCTTTGGAAGAGCCCGTTAAAAAGTCTATACTTGGTCGGGCAGCCAGTTTTGCTTCAAAAGTTCCTGGCATACTCCTTAGCTATATCCCTTGGGGAAGTCAGGCCACCTCCAATGAGGAGGTACCACCTGGTACCAAAAAATCAGTGGCAAGTACCCCTAAAAAGAGTGGAACAAAATCTCGATCAACCAAATCAGCACCAACTCTAGGAACTAGTAAACCCCGTAGTAAGGGATCTAAGTCCAAGCCCAGCCAAGTTTATATGGCACCTGTGGTGGAGGATAAACCACTATCCTACATTCCTGAAATTGACGTTCTTGTTTCGTCTGCTGCTGCGACAGATGGAAAATTACGAGATTCTTCAACTACTGAGGGCGAGGCGCCAGCTTCTAAAATACATCTCAGGGTCGATGAACTCAACAAAAAACCTGTCCATTTGCCCAAGGAACTTGTAGAAGACCCAAGGATGAAAGTATCACCAGAGTCCAATTGGGATATTGCGTTTCAAGAACTTGTAATCGAAGCTGCACAGAATAAACGTTACGAACCTCGAAACGTTGTAGTTTTAAGGCATGCAGATAATCATGGAGATACTATTGATAGTGATTCGGCCATTGATGATAAAATGTTACCGAAAATGACTCCTAAACTAATAGAGTCTGAGTCTAAACGTCTTTCAACTCCCTTCCAGTACGATTTCCGACCATTTCGAATGCCTCATTTAGCAGTGCGCGAAACTGATCTTGATTCTGGACCAGATAATCTTTCAAAAATCTACAGATTTAAGCCAATCAAAGTAGATGACCAGGATTGGGCTTTGATTGGAGCTAAAGGTGATATGTTTCACGCAACAAACAAGTGGAACCTTACAGAACCGATTCGAGCTGATAAGCGCCTGCTTCCAGAAATTGATCCTTTGGTGAAATACAAGTTGAAAAGACTAGGAAAGAATCAAGTGACTCCTGAGGAGTTAGAAAAAACTCAACAAGATCTTGTATTGGGTGTGACTCCCAGTGGAAGGAAACTGGACGGGTATAGTAGTGGCAGTGCTGAAGAATGTGTGTATAAACGGATACTTTGTAAAAATGATCCAGAATTCGATATCATTCACCCCTACTTGGAGACGGAGTCAGGAGAAAAGTGGCCTAACCCGTTTCTTTTCTACTGGAACTGGAAAAAGACAGATGAAAATCCAAATGAACCTTATCTTAAGCATCAGCGACCTGACAAGGATCATGAGCTTCTACACAAAAGGAGGGTGGCATTAGAACTGGAAAGTCATCCGTTGAACATTCCGTACGTAAACTTGGGCGTTGATGACACCGATTATGAAGACCCACTAGGACCACTGTCCATCACTCAAAGTATAAAGCCAAAAAAGAGCAAAAAGAATAAAGGTAAGAGATCTTCAAACACATCTTTGGCTGATGGGGAAGTAGAATTGGAAGACCCAATGACCCGGAGATACCCATACATGTTATTGGATCAGTATACAATATACTACAGAGCTTATTACCGCTGTCTCGTGTTATGGCAGGGACAGAAACGTCAGTTACATAAACTTTCTCTGCAACTTTGTGGCAAACATACGTCTACTTGCGTAACGCTATCGTCGTATCCGTGTTGGTATTATTTTTGGAAAAATCTTATTCGCTATTGGGTGAGAAGAGTTCCAAGGAAATGGAAATTTTGCAGGGAGAGATACGTTGAAACTGTGTTTTATGGAACATTAGCGTCTTTATTTGCGACGCAATATATTGGGGAACATGATCTACTACCGAATATGGATGATCCTGTGCATATGTCACAACTGGCCTTGGAAAAGGCTTTGGAGTGAGTTTTTCATTGAAATAATTTTCGCGAAATATATAAACACGCAGGCTAATTAAAAATTTACTATTGCTTACAGAATCAAAGAAAAATTTCTTGTGACTCCTAAAACAGGACGGCCATACGTGGACTACATAAAACTTCAACGTAGTAAAAGCTATGAACGATACATGGAATGGATTGGCTTGTTATGTAGATATCAACCAAGTAAAATGCCACCCCGAGTGAGAAAAGCGTTTTTTATAAGTAAGCTTAGCCTAATTAAAGGATTTGATGAATTAAATCCACTTTCCAGGGAAAACCATACACATTTTTGAGCTTTTACACACATCCATTAATTATTTTTTGTGAAACTTCACTTTTCTCTAAATACACAGATTATTTTAATGTGCTCTCCATTCAAACTCAAATCGTGAGAATTCCCGAAAAGGAATATACAAAGTATCTCTGTGAAATGAAACACTTTTGGGGCAAGACAAAAGGTCTGGTTGGATTTATGGAATTAAGTCTGGAGGAAATTTATCATGGCATTTTACGGTGTAATCGACTACATCCAACGAAACAAGTTAGAGTGTTTCAGGACCACCCAGTGAAAGGCTTTCCAAAAGAGATGAATCCTTCAAGGCTTAGTTTGGATTGGATGGATCCAAGAATTCATTTTGCTTTGAGTGTAGGCTGCAAGGTTGTTGGAATACTTTTTATGTTTCATTTTAATTTTTCAATTCATAAATATCAAATATAATCAGAGTACTGACGTGACACCATTTCCATTGTTTGTTATCATGTTTAGTCGTGCCCTCCCATTCATTCCATTTCTTTATATGAGCAAGATTGTCAACTAGACGAAGTGGCAAAGACTTATGTTAGGAGCAGAGTAAAAGTTGATCTTGAGCATAGAACAGTGACGCTGCCAATCTTATTCCTGTGGTATGAAAAAGACTTTGGAAACAACAAGTTCCTAATGTTGTGGTGCGTTCTTAATCTGACTTACATGTTAACACTTACCAACCTTTACAAATACATCCATATAACAAGCTTAATTGCAATATGAATTCTGAATTTGACAGGTACTTAAAGCAATTTATGCTTTCCGGTGACATGCTGAAAATCAGACAACTAATGACTTCAAAAAAATCCATAACCCTTCGCTATGAAAGGTTCGATGAGGAACTTGAACATGTTGTCCAAAGACACCCCGTTACAAACTGCCATCCCGTCAGTCACAGGAAAAATATTACAGTATATTGGGGTAGTAAATTTTAATATTTTAAGAATAATTTTTAAACGTTTAATTTCATATACTAGTCAACATAACAAAAATATATTTATATTTTGTATTTTAAATTCAACACTGGGATTATTATGCAAGTTAATCATGCAAGTTTTCAAACAACGATGTGTAATTAACGAACAAGATAATAATAACAAAATTAGTCACTATTTAACGATCTTCAACTTCTCCCTCCCCCATTTCCTTACTTATAAATCTAATAATAAGAACGATGAGAATGTGGATTTAGCAAATAAGCCTTGCCCGTTTGGGTATCAATGATTTGACCTGTCTTTCTATCCAAAATGAGAGTTGGAACCTCTCTTGTTTCCGCAGCTTTGCTATCATCTCCAACTGTGGGATACACTGGAACTGGACTCATATTCATTTCTACCTCTTCTTTGTTAGACGTTACTGTACCAGTGGAGGATATTCTCTTTGAGCTTGCCTTGGATCGTTTCTCCTTTTTGCTGCTATCACTTTGTCTTTTGTGGAGGGTCGCAACATTTCTGTTGTTGTTACTGGCTGTTGGTTGATTTTCATATGATGGAACTGGTTCGCTGTAGTGACCCTGTGGCAAAAAATTTTCAAATTATGTGTATGGGTCATCATATCAAAACATATTTACACTGGCATTTTTCTAAAAACAAAGAGACAAAAACTTACATGTCCATGACCGCCGTGTCCGCCGTCGTCGTGTCCCCCGCTTCCGGCATGCTAAAGATGGAAAAATAGCATGCTTCGCTTTAAATTCTCTTTTCAAAATAAACATGTTTTTTTATTCATTTGATGTTTCTTACGTTGTAGTCCCAATAATGTTCTCCGTATCCTCCATACTTGTCTCCCCATTTTACCTTAAAAAAGCAAGATACATCATTAACTCTATTTGCAAATATTTTTCCCGAGATACAATCCAACAAACCGGGAGAAGTGACGAATGAGCACCATTAACCAGGAATATAGTGTTATATAACATATGAAACATCATTTTTAAAACATTCCATTAGAGTTGGAAATAGACCCTTCGATGAAGCTTTTGTTTTTGTGATAACTTACCTTTGTTTTGAAGTTCCAATAAGGTCCATATTTCTCATACCTTTCCTGGAAATGGTAATCATTCCCCCTTCTGTACCCGTACTCATATTCATCGTATCCTGGATTGTGAGCATACCTGGTTTTGTTTTGTATTTGTAAAAAAATACAAATTTTCAGTAAAACTAATTTATATTTTCAATAACTGGCATACCTTTCCTTGCTTCGTATTTCCATCAACTCGTTCATATCGAACTTCCCAACCTTTTGGAGTCTCTTCTACATGACCTGCCTCATATTTCCCTGGTCCGTATTTTACAAGGTATGCATCCATATTCCTAAATTAATTTTCTTTCTACCTTGTCTTTTCATTCTTTTTTTTCTTTTGAACATGGTACTGCGTCTTTTTCCATACTCTTTCTCTTCATAATGTATTTCAAGTAATCGGAATTCGCAGCAGTACTGCATAAAAATGCTGTATCTCTGACTTACGTAAAATATTTTCCATCTCCGTGATGATGATGATGTCCTAATCCATGATGCCCGTGCCCATGATGGTCCATGAAACCATGTCCATGATGATGATGAGTCCCTGCAGACTGATGATCTGTTGGAGTAGCTACAGTTGCCCCCATAGAATGCCCCACTTGCTTTGGAACTCGCCTGCTACTACCTGTGGCTATTGTGGGATAAGAGGCTGCGGTTGTTGGCCGTCCTATCGAGTCTGCTAGTACTGTAACTGGCGTTGGAATTGAGGACGGGATTCCGGACACGACCACGGCGAATACATTGACTAGAATGGCGGCCAAACTGATAGCGTTGGGGAAACCACCTTGTGGTGGGCTTCCACCCTCCCATTTTATTAACATACTGTAAATGGAAAAGTTTTAAATGGATTATTAAAATCTTTGCCTCACAACACCAAAAACACTGGCTTGTCTGGCAAAAGATAAAGCCTTAGTGAAGTTATTTGCGCGCTGGGGTGGCTCTTTTTATAATAATAGCTTTGATGATGATACGCTTCATTGGGTTTGTTTATAATCAACTATGAAGTAATTTCTATCAAAAGAAAAAAGTGAATTTTTTACAAACTATTTTTTTTAAATATGCTGGTGAAATAGCTAGCACGACTTCATAGTCAAAGTCCTAGTAGAATTTTAACATATTAGAGCAATATACACAATAAAGCTCAATATTTAATTTTTTTATTCACCAACCCAGCCCATTAACTAGTTTAAGTATTCAAATAGCTCAAAGCTCTGATAAACATGCTTTAACTTAGACGGTACTAGATACATAAATCATTACATAAATCATGAATCAAAACTTGCAAATTCATAACATCCTCTCATTTTTTTTTTTTTAAAGGAGATAATTATGAAAGTATACAACCAAATTCAAACCTATTACAACTATGAATAATACTGTAGTGAGAGTGTCTTTTTTACGTTACGTTTAGTTAACTCAAGAAAAAAATGCAATTTGCAAAAGCGGAATAAGAATGCAGTCAACCAACCAAAAAAGCATTATGCCATGCGTGCCATCAATATCCTGTCAAAGAAAAACTATGATAGTGCTCTGCTTTAGTTTACACACCACCTGTGTGTGTCATTTGATTAAGTTTAGATTGTAAGATGATGATAATGATGATGATGATAGTGCAGCGCACAAGCAGTGTCAAGAACCAAGCACACTAGAGTAATCCAACCGTGTCATCATCATGCACTAAAAGAATCAATCGTGTGAAACATTTTGCTAGTAATAAGACGTCTATTTTTCCTATAGAAAAAAAATCTTCGTAGTGAAGCAAGTTAACTCCCAAAAATTAAGTAGACATTATATTAAAGTATTGAAGGAACAGTTCATGATGGACTAAAAACAGTTACACCGTTGTAGTCAGAATACTCAGCTTGAAAACGCTAATACTTTTTAATGATATATAACCATTTGTGAACCATTTAATCCAAAAGGCAAAAGTGGAAGGAAGGAAATGAAAGGGATGATAAGATTATATAGCAAAAATTAATTCAATAAGAAAGTTTTCTGTTTAAAAATCAAATTTTCGAGTTCATTTGCTAGTTTGTTACCTCGCCTCACAATAGGCAAAAGTGTTTGCAAAAACATTCTTCGCAAATAAAGTCAATAGTTTAAAAAAATTTCATAATACTCAACAAATAAAGACCCTTTTTGCATTAAAAAATCCATAAAAAATACTTTGAGGTGCACGGCACAAGCATACAACAAACGTTGTGATTCATGTCATGATTTTTAAAAAGTGACAAAAGCAGAAATTCTATCTCTTTTTCTTGTGAATCACAAACTGTGATTGCAATTTATTTGTGATTCTGAGATTTTAGACTAAACTAATTTATAGTATGTATGTGTGCATTTTTGTGAAAGAGTCTACTGAGTACACAGAGAGGAGGTCGACGACTTCAAGAAGATGACTGAGTACTTTTTAGTACTGGCTGACAATTTTTTGTAGAATTTGCTCACACAAATAAGATTTTTGCATTTCCACTTTGTGTTACGTGACCACGTGCATGATTACATGAAACTACATAAAATACCTGCATGCATATTATTCTGTGTATTCAAACGAAAAAAAGCAAATCTATAAAATATTCTGCAAGTTCTATTTCGATGATTTATAAAATAGCATTAAATTTTATGATATCATGATAAATTATTGCCCATTTCCTTTTCTTTGCCCATTTAGTAGAACAAAGTGATAGACTAAATCATTTCAAAAGTAGTACAATTTAATAGTAAAAAAATGTTGTCTAATACAACTGTTCCTTATGATGAAGTGCAGACGCGATTTTCTTTCTTCTGCTGTACAAAAAACATAACATCGAATAATTCGTTAAGTAACAGGTGAATGTTTGAGTGCTATACAAATAGAACATAGTCATTATTAAGCCACCACAGACTTTACTCAATTTTAATTTTTCATGTCATGTTGTAATAACTCCGGAGGAGTCACTAGCACAAAAGACATGAAAATGCTCAATGATTGCTTGCACTTTTATTTGACTTTTCCATGATCATTCTTTTATTACTTCACTTAACTCACATTTTTTGTGAAAAAATGTTTTTATTTTCGCTGAAAGGTGATGAGTGGGTAAACAATAGAAAAGTAGGTTGCCTCAAAAGTAAAATCCCATATTATTTTCCCAGGCTTTTCACTTCATTCTTTCTGAAGTTCACTTTTTCATAATAATGCTCGTTATTACTATACCCTTTTGTGTTTACATTTTCTCTCTCATAATACATATAACAAAAGTGATATAAAAAACTATGCGTTTGAACACGTTAAAGGGCTACTTTCTAATTGTAAGTCTACTCTGCATTCTTCTACATTCATTCTACGGGCAGGTGAACTGACAGCTACTGAGCACACCATTCTACTTTTACGTTGCCCTCTGCCTACCTTCCATTTTCCCGAAAAAGAACATAAATCAAGACTTGTGAAAGACAAGGCATTAGAAAACCACGTCGGTGAACACTTTCCCTTTGTTTGCCCCTTCTTTAAAAAGAAAAAAAAACAGAAAAGAAAGTTCCTCAAGGACCTTGACTGACTTGCCACTTTTTTACCTTTCTTTTTTCTCAAAAGTATTTTCGCTTCTCTCTCTTCTTTTTTTACTTTTTTTCTCTCCAGTGGCGATTTTTTTAGAAAGCGAAGAAAAACGGCCTGGGAATCAGTGTGACAGCATCATGGTCCATATGTTATTTTTCTCAATGACGCATCAGAAATAAGAAGACACATGATTACGATATGCATTGTTTGAAAACTTTTCATGTTCATTACTGTCTGTGATTTTTTGTGCACTTTATTTATTTGTGATTTGAATACAAAATAGGATGTTCTTTTAAAGAGTGTTTTATAAAAAATAAGATCATTTCACTTGTTGTCCCCTTTCTCACTCGTATTACCTTGAAACGTACACAGACATACAGATATACAGTCACTACAGACTTGTCCCTAACATGTTTGTACAGATTTTATAGTTAAATAAATGAGATTTTAAAAGATGGAGCAAGGAACACAAAGTGTGTAACGAATATTTAAACGCATTTACTGCTGATTTTGTTACCAAGCATTGTAGAAATGGAAGAAGAATAGCTATGTTGACACCATCAGGGAAAACCGGGACCAGACCAGGATTCATATACTTTCCCTCCTTCACGCATTCCTATTTTATTTCCCATGTCTTCTTATTCGGCTTCTCAAAAGAAGATAAGTTAAGGCCCAGAGGAACGGCATAAACACAAGAAAATACACATTTTTTACTAGAAAGCAGTCTTGTGAAGTTGCATGGAAGAAGTGGAAGTTAGGAAAAAAGTGATGCGAGGGCGCCATACGATGGCCAAGCGAATAGAGCACGTAGCCTTTAACCATTTCATAACCCCGAGTGTGTGCAAGTAAGGAAGAAAGAAAGTAAAAGTAGCTTGGATAGATGCTGGCTTGGCTGGTTGAAATCGGATTGTTCTTCGTTCTTCCTTTCCACGTCCACTACACAGTCTCAGTGCCTGAGCCAGTAGCCTAAACAGAGAAGAACATGAGGAAAGGGTATCTCGCCTGTAAATCTTATAATTGATCACGCCTGTCTCCGACTTTAATGAAACTGTCCAATTGTGAAAATTCCCTTAAGGTTTTTTTATTCTCTTTCCAAAACACTTTGTTCGTTCTCATTCATTCATATAATATCACACATTGTTCCTTTTACTTCCTCTTTTCTCTCTGGCAATTCATGTACACTTATTACACACTACATTGCAGTAATAGGGAGAGAAAGACGATACAACAGGTTTATAAAATAAA
>JAQIWN010004584.1:0-11009 GCA_034699025.1 Entomobrya cf. arborea Gr-Col-00668 | reverse complement strand
TTCAATTTTTTCTCTCTAAAAATATCAATTTAGTATATAGTTATTTGAGAAGAAGGAAGAAAAATATAGTTTTGTGTGTGAAATGCTCGACTTTTGGGTGATTTGATGTTCTCTTTCACTTTTTTAATATCTGTTTATCTTTGTGGTAGTTTTTTGTTGGAAGCCATTGGGGTGAAATAATGAATTCAAGGAAAATATAAAGAAAAGAATACTTTCGAAGAATGAGGCTTAAGGTATTAGCAACCCGGCTGCTGTGTGGTATGCAGTTTTATATAATAAACGTTTTCATCGATATGGAAGTGTGTCACATTAATGTATGAAAGTGGTAGGGTTTTGTATAAATTATCTTTGTGAAAATAGTAAGGAAAATGAATTATGAATATTTAGTTAGGTTTTTGGAGAATAAAGAGATCAAGCGGTTTTAGCTTAACCATCCATTTATAAAAGGACATAAATAAAAGCGAAATTGTAATAATGCTATCTTTTGCTTCCGAATGTCACAGGGTATTAAAACGGATTTGAACTCACAAACATTTTCATTTCTTGGTATACTTTTTTGGGTGAAACACAATTTTCTATTTTGTTGCTCCATTCTAAACTTTTCCAGAGAGACATGCTTTCAACTGAATCTTAAGTTAATGTTGTACTCCCCCTGGGATATGAAAACTAAATTAAGTACAGTAGGCATGTTAAAGCTTTATCTGTCTGTGTGGACTTCATCCCTTACTCACCCTTACTACACACATGTTTTAATATTTTGACTTTAGCCTGACCTGCCTGGCATTTCATTGTTCCACCACCACCTCGTTTTAAACATATGCATAATGGAATATAAGGTATTATGGCGTAATAATAATGTTCCTTTAAGCATACGATATGGTAACCTGATAAACTCTTTTTTTCTTACGCTGCGCTCGCGTGCGTTGGCAGGCAGATCAGATTTCATATTTACAGTGAGTAGCAGAGAAAGAAGTTGATTACTAACGTCGCCTCAATTGTCTTCATTTTAACACTGTGTTGGTTAGATGATGAGAAGAGGCAACAGAGCCATCAGCCAACTTTCCCTGAAAATTTAAGTAGTGACCAACCGGACCAGACAAGCATGACCAAATCAATGATGTTTGATTTCATTGCAAAGTTTGTCCACGGCTTCTGGTGTAAAGAACCCGTTTGCCTGTTCTAGATCAACAACTTAAAAGTTTAAAATACGCTCAACATATTGTTAACCCTGCTTACTTTTTGCTGTCATCTTGCAACTGCTCTCATTGCAGTCATACCAGAAACACCAGATCACCAAGTACTTGTATTTTCTTGTAAATAAAAAAAAAGTTGCATCAGATGTTCATTATCATCATGGACAGTGGTAAGCAGCTTGCTTTTGTTGAAGTTGTTAATACAGGATCAAAACTTTAGCATTGCTTTCAGTGGCATTGCACTGCATACCTCTCTGTTAAGTTGGATTTGTCTATTGTTTCCACAAGAGAAAACTTCTTACCGTTTTACTTCTCTTCTCTTTTGTACATGTGTGGCACATGCCATCTGCTCTCAAGTGTCCTTAGGGTGCAACAACTTCACCACTCACAAATGAATTTACCTTATTAGTTGGTCAAGCAGGCGTTACACATATTGTATTATCCCAAATTTTTATGGCTATAACCTAGAAAAACCAAAGATGTCCGTGGTTCGTCCGTATATATTTCGGCCTGTCTGTCAGTATTTTTTTTCTCGGATCTACACCAAGCACACTTTTGTAACAGCTCTATAACCTTTCTCTGTTTCACATGTCATCTTTCATAAAAACATTAAATGGAGGAAGTTGTTAGTCCAATATATGTGTTTTGCTTGACTAATGGGTTTATGTTTGCTTCTCTTCCGTCGGTGCGGTATTAATTCTCTGTTGTTTCACGCATTGGTTTATTGTACCAAAATGAAATCAAAATCCAGTGGTCTGGTGCAAACATGTCCACTAAAGATGCTTACTTTAACGAATATATACAGAGGTACAATTTACGTTTATATGAAAACGTACATGCCGTCAAAAGCTGCATGGAAGGAAGACGGAAGTTCCATCCATCCGTTTTCATATGGATCCAATCCAGCACGAAAAAAAGTAGAGCATAAGTTCGTATGGTGTAGGGTCAAAAATCTTGGAAAATTGTCCAAGTGGTCAGCAGCCGCCAAGAAATGCGCGTGCCACTACTACTGTTGCGATTGGCATATGTTTAATCTCTTGGGCGTTCAGCCTGTGACACAGATTGTCGGGAAACCCATAAATAGCACATCTTGCCAAGGTTGCTCTCGGAGAAATTAGAGCCATTTGCGGAGAGCTAAGAAAAGACAAATGGTTCAACAGATCAACTTACAAGTTTACTTTCATGCTTCCGTGTTTTTTCTTAATACGAAGAAATGGTCATTCAATATAAAATATGTTACCCGAAAGTTGTTTCAATATTATAAGATGTATATCAAATGAAATGTTCCAGTCCAGATGTATTTATGCAACTAAAGAACATTTTCCTTTATTACCACAATTTATGACAGATGTATTGTATTTCATGTTGACATTTTTTCTTTCTTTTTTTAAATTCCAGATGCATGTTCGAGTCGATCAACACCGAAGCCACGGCCACCCAGTCCTACGCTCAGACCAAATATTACAATTCAGACTTATACGTGTCCCGCCGAGTATGATGCTCACTACTGTTTGAACGGTGCTACCTGCTTTACAGTCAAGATTGGCGAGTCGATTCTCTACAATTGCGAGTAAGTTTTATCTCCATTTTAATCTACTTTTCTGTTTAAATGTAGACCTATAACAAACTCAATGTAATGGAATGTAGTAATGGCATTAGCAAATAAGCTCATATTGTCCATAAGAACATTTCTTTATATTTTCATAACTTTTCCGTTGCCGACTGGCATTTTGCTTTAAAGAGACCGCAATAATCTCTGGGCTTTGTGACAAGATTGAACAAATAAATTGGCATTTCCAGGGGACATATTATGCACAAGTATATTTCACAAGTGTTTCATCCTATTTTGCCAAGATAAGATTGAGAAACAGCAACCAAAAAGGGAACGATTTTAGTAAACGGGCCCCTCCTGAAAGTGTAAATATGCGACATTGTAGGTGTGTAGGTATAATTTCTTTGCCACAAAATTCCAACACATTTTCCATTCACTATTCACGTAGGACGAATGTATTCAGAATAATTTAGACGATTTCTTCGCTGCGCTCTTCTTTCTCTGACTACACAGAATGTATAATCTTTATTCATTTCACGTCAGGTAAATATCAAATGTAGCATACAATCAAAACAGAAAACCCTACAGCCAAACCTCCATCACTTCTCTTACACTCAAAGTTCTTGCTGGACAAAAGAATAAGTGTCTTTTGTTATCTGAGATAAACATGAGCCCATAAGTCTTGAATGAATGAGTGAATGGACTTGTCCCTTTTTCAATGAATCAGCCTGCTCTGCTACTATTGTCAGTGGAAAGTTAAGGACTCACGAAAGTTTCTTAATCTGACAAATCGTATGTTAAGCATGTTCTTGCAATTGTCCATTTGCTTTTGACTCGTTCACCTTTTGATAGAAAGGAAATTCACCGGCTATGAATGAAGATCTGTGAGAGACAAATGCTAGTAATCTTCCAAATTCCCTTTCCACGTAAACAGTAGTTAGTAAGTTGACTATAAAAGCACCTTAGATGTTGATTTTTATGGTTTTCAAAATTGTATTAGTTTCATGAACACCAATAACACGTATTATTACTTGAAAGACTTCCCACTTTGCTGTGTGTCTAATAGGCGACTTAACTTAGGACGGAGATAATTTTCACAAACTAATAATGATCTTTGTTCAGTCAATTTCTGCACTGGATTTACTAGAAAGTTATGTGGGCTAGGTCTATAATAAATGGTAACACGTAAAGCAAAAAAAATACTAGAAGATATCTGGGAAAAGTTGAAAAGCATGAAATGAAGGTAAAATATATGCATTGTATTTCTATCAGGTACAAGAGAAACGTTCTTGAGGGCCGAGAAGAGGATTAGTAGGGTCAGATTTTTTGTATAAGAAGGGCATTATTCATCTTTAATATTTTGAAACAGGGGTTAAGTGTTGTCAGACAAAAGTGATAAGTTAAGCCAAGTTTTTGTTGCTTGTTCAGCACCAGTACCAGTGGCATAAAGCAATGTATCTTTATGGTTAATCTTTATCCCATACGACTACACATTCTTAGGAAGATTCGATTCTAATTTATCTATTTATTACTTTAAATTCCATTATGGTGTTGGAATAATTGACAGCCAAGTAGCCGCATTGCAAGCATTTTTTGGAGTATCAGAACTTGTCAAACTTATCGAGGTACGTTTTAAAATGCGTATGTGCTTTGTCGGGTTTACGTTTAGAAAAGAAGGTAGTCGCGACGCAATATACCATTATGCAGGTATTAGGTAGGCATCTCTGGATAAAGAATGTGTTGTAATAAAGAATATCATTAAATTGTTTACTATGATTGGAAGCCTTAACAGTAATTATTTACAAAAATATAATTACGATAGAAAAGTTATTTTTAAACAAAATTCTGTTGAAGTTGTAAAATATCAATACGGAAGGTGTATTTATACTCGCAGTATTCTTCTTTGCTATGCATTCCATTTTTTCGGAGAGGAAAGTGGGTGGGTCCTACCCATCATACGCCGATTATATATGTTCACCTTTGTATGTATTTTTTACAAATTGGAATGTTACCAGAAGTTTCATAAATACTTGGCTAGTACTAAAAAGTATTATTCAGAAGATTTTAAGTATCAGTTAAAACAATTTAACCCGAAAATTCATGCATTTACAATGAGTTTACAATAATTATCTTTACGGGGCTGTGTGTTAATTATTTATTTTTCTTTGTCCAACAGGTGTGCTGAGGGCTACATGGGCCAGCGGTGCGAATTTAAAGACTTGGATGGTTCCTATTTGCGTAAGTTTTGTTCATGTTTCTCGACGAAAAGGATGCATAATATATAAATGGTCAAATGTGGTATAGCCTTGTCTTGCAATGATCTTGTTCTCAGTTCCATGTTTTTTATTAAATGGCAAGTCGAGACAACAAAGATAATGACTTTGCAATGACTGTATTTATAAATACATAATATTTAATGGACTAAGCCTGCCGCTAATTTGTTTGAAGAAGTCATGTCCACGTATGTGGAAAAATGATGACTATGACATGTGTAATCACAAAATTAAAAAAGAAAATGCACGAAAAATCCAATGACAATAATTCCCCTAAGAAAATAGTCCTTTTTGATGAACGCCGACATATGAAAAAGTGATTGTTCAGAGAACACCACATTTCAATATTTGGACGAAGAATAAAAATATATATTTGTGAATGGATCTACACGCTGGAATAAATATAAGTGTATGATTATAATTTCTCTAAACTGATGGAATCGTCTCTTGAGTAAATAGTTTTATGTACATTGCCCACCATACTTGACTGTGATATGTCTATACTCCATGTGTGATGATGAAATATACTTTATGCATTCTTCCAGTAAAGGATTAAAAATGAAATTTAATTATGTTCATAATGTGGATTTTACAATTTGTTTGCTTTTCTCTTTTTCTAATACAGCGTCAAAACAACGAGCTATGCTTGAGCAGGCGGGCCTCACGTCTGGTGCAGCCATTATAGTCGTAATAGTGGTCATTGTATGTTTCTATCTGTACGTTCGTTCCAGGAGAAAATTTGAAAATGGGTATGTAAAGTTTATTATTGTTGTTCTTCTTTTCTCACTATTTGTACCTTTCCATTCAAAATTGAAATTGGGATTACACACCTGAGCACTATTTAGCTTATCATTATTCATTATACCTGTTGTGTGTGTAGTACTAGTGCAGCGTAAACCGATCGTAAAATTTGTTCGTTGACGAAAAAAATGTGTAGGGAAATCATTGTCTTGTCAATAACACCCTTTTCACGATGATATAGCCATTTTAGCATGGTTAATCATAGCCTATTTTCTTTTGAGCTTAAACAGATTATATAACAAAAATGCACACACTGACAATACTTGTGTAAGAGCCGACGACAGGGAAAGGGAACAGCGTGCCTATTCTGCAGAGATTAAGATTTTTCCTCTTACCACCTAATATTCATCTACTAAACTAACGTTTTTAAATAATATCCAGTACTGCTGGCAGTCAATCATGCTCAGGGACGAAAGATAAACAGAAAAGGATTATGGCCATAAAAATTCTTGTTACAGGAAGGCATAATATAATGTTAATAATAAAGCATGTGAGTAGAGTAGATGGACATGTTTTCAAATGTGGTTGGGATTGTTTATTATTGTTATTTTTTAACATTTCACGATCCTTTTCCTGGTATTTTTATTGTAGGTATTTTACAAAGTTTTTTAAGATCTTTATGAACAAACACATAATTTTATTTTACAAGTTTAAATGAGAGGAGGTGTTGAACTCTTTAGGAAAGCAAATAGCGCAATATTGATGTTTTTATTATTACTATTTTTATATGAGGATGGTTTTCGGAAACCAAATGGTGTTAAGTTGTATTTTAATGATTATTTTTTGTGTTTTCTCTCTCGCGTTACAGACAAAGGCTTTCACGAGACGTGCCGGATGGAATGGAATATCTTGGATATGAGAGCGAGAGAAGGCCTTTCAGTGGCTATTACTATAGTCCAACGTTAATTCATAGCCCTCAACATCCACATCATCAAAGTTTACATAGTCCAACCAACAACATGAGTTCATCGTATCCTCATCAACCCTATCCTCAGCAGCAGAAGCAGCACCAGCCACTTCCTGTAAGCATAAAAATTTGATTATGATTTTTACATCGCGAAAGAATTCCATCATGATTTTTTTTTGAATGATTGACCAGTATTCAGTATTATTATCCCGAAAAAAATATTTTTTTTAACTTGTCAGACTATTCATGTTGAACTTTTTTTTATGATTTTTGACAGGTTTGTGTTGGTAGCTCATCTTTACCCAGTAGTGAGCAGGAGCAGCCACCTTCGACGCTCATATCACCCCCTCCAATTTATCAAAAAACAGCAGAACCCCAGCAGGATCCTTGCCCGTCGCAGTAATCACGTTTTAAATAAGCTAGCAACCAAACTGCCCTCCTCATAGTTCAGAGTTAAAACACAGTAGTTAAGTTTCATCGATCTAGTAAAATATTAGGCAAGTTAAGAATTTAGGTAATCCAATAACTTTTATCATGACAAGTACCTTCACATAAAATGTGCAACTTCATATGCCATCAGTCAAATATACCCTTAGCATAATAACGGGAGATCACACGTATTTCCTTGTGTACTATTTAAAGTCAAAATAAATATCAACCCACCTCACTTGTCTGGATTCATAGGGGAATAAAAAAAGATCAATTTATTAATCCGTTAACTATCCTCCGAAACACCATACGGCAAAAGGCATCGAATTTCCATCGATTTGAGAATCAATAAACATTAACAATCGACTAAGCCTTCTCTTACTAGTAGAATGATAAGTTTAGCCATAAATAAAAACTATCAAAATTTAAACTTTTAAAATTTACCTTCTTTTACTCTCAATCACTAATTAAATTTATCTTAAAAATCAAGGCTGGTCCTATGATTCATTTGGATACATGAAAATATATTAATCTTACATAACTAGTTTATCAAATTGGTCGAATAACTTGCTTCAGCCAAAGAAATTTGCTGAAGTGAAATTAAATCATCATAATTTTAAATTTACATATTATATTATCCTTATCAATGAGATCTTTATAAATTCTCTCTTACAAGTTGCAATACTATTTAAAGTAAAAACTAATAAAAATAGTTAAAAAAGCTAGCTATATTCATGTGATTGGTACATAGGTATAAACTTTTACTATAATTTTATTGTGTCTGATCAAGTTGGGCTCAAAAAACCGCGTTTGTCAGTTGTGCTAATACATGAGACTGGAAATCCTGAGAGTGACACACTATAACAAGCCTTTTATCTGAACTTGGTTGAATTTTATCATATTTATTTTTTCTTCACTTTTCGCTATACTGTTAAAAAATCAAACATGGTAAGAAAGTTGGATGAGATGACATAAGAGTTTTAATTGTGGTAAAAATGCATCTTATGTTTTGTGTTACATAAAATATTATAAAAAATGTCAGCATGCATAAAAGTAATACCCAGATAATGCTTTTTTAAATGTCACTGTCTGAAATGCAATTCTTGCATTCCTTTTATTGATAAAAAAGGTTCCTTTTACAGAGAGACTTTTACTGTACTTAATTTGATGCGCGTCTTTAATTAATTTTTCTAACACACATAGTAAGGATTTTCTGCGCATTATCTTTCCCTCTGTAAAACCTCATGCGGTAAACCGTATGCAATTTTATATTTGTAGTAATTTGACTTAAATATGTTTTCATAGATAAGATTATTGAATGTAACAGGTTTTTTTCGATGATGTGATACCACAATGACTATTGTATTGACTGTTGGAAAACGTTTCAAGATTTTATCTAAATATTCCTTTGAGCTATCATTTTTGATCGAAAAGCTTTTTTATTGAATATCAAACATTATTTATTTAGCCATGCCCATGCAATGAGGAACATTTTAAATTGACGAACAACGTGATTAATTTTAAATTCAGCTATTATTAAATTAATTAAGCCATAATTGTTAGCTTAATGAACGTGGTCACACATTTATTAACGCAGAACAGCTAGAAACCAAATAATTTGTAGAAAGGTTTATGCATATATACATTTAAGTGAAGCAATAGGTTAACTATTCAGATTATGCTTAAAATTTTAATTATAATGAAGTCAACGATCATTATAAACACGCTAAGTTAATTAAAGTAACAATTTAATATAGTAATCATGCTACCTCAGCTAAGGTGCAATCCAAGGTTGCTCTCCTACGTTTACTACTTCTGACTTTGTCAGTAGGGAATAAATAATTTAATGAGAAACACATTAATTGAGACGTGATTCAATTCCTAAGATCACCGAAAAAAAAATTAAGCAAACCTTATTCTAGTCGTTTTGTAATTATTTGTGAATTTAAATAACAATATAATGTTATGTTTATGTTGTACTTATATCACAAGACGTAATTTCTTATGAAAAGGCGACAGAAAGAAATCTAGTTGGAAAACTTTAACTTGCCACTTTTAACTGACTAATTAAATTACTATTAACAGGTATTTTTTCGGTAATAAGTGCATTTTACTAGAAGGTTGTGTGTGCATTATTGGTTGCATTTTAATTATTAAAGCAGTGAAGTGAAGGTTCCACCAAGGTCTAAAAAACTACAAATCGAAGAAGGATATTTGTGTTATGCTCATAATGATAATATAAACGGGTTTGTCTTTGTTCCTCAGGTCAACTGTCAATTTTAAGTTTTATCTTTTACATTTCATTCCAAAAATCACTCGGGTATTGTGCATAATTTGTAAAATTGTCACAAAAAAATGAACTGCTGAAAAAAAATTTAGTTGTATATTTAAAAAATCGCAGGCAGATACCTGGACCTGGACGTGTAGTCAAACAGTCCAGTGTGCCATCTCGGTTAGATTCAATGCTTAGTTAAGGATGGAGTTTCACTAATTCGCATGCCACACGACGCATGCAAACCAGTTTCAAAACTCCTAATCTGCATTTATTTTGAAAGACTCCTTTTGTTAGTTTACAAATACGTAAAGTACGTATGACGGGTATTCAGTTAACTTCTGAACTATATTTAAAGTAATACAGAGTTGTGGTCGTAACATTCCGCTTGTGGCATATATTGTAAGTCTTCTTGGTCAGAAACTGATGAGAACCAAACGATTTGACGAAAAAGTTAACTTCACTGCTTTAATACTTTGAACCAACCAGTAGTACACGAGACGGCTACGATACGCTACACTTCTATTATTGGGTCCTTTCACTGTTTGATTTTGAGTCACATGAGTTGTTAGTAAAACCTGCAGGTAAATTGCTTAGCCTTACATTTGATTCTATTTCTACATTTAGATTAATATTTTTTTAAAAATATCTTCTTCCCCCGACGTACTTAATAAATTGTAACTTTGTAATTGCCATTCGATCATTTCAATTTTGCCATGTTAAAACAATGCGGGGTCATACCAAAAATTATATTCATTATTCTGTTGGCACACACACACATCTATTACAAACGTTATGTAACTTACTGTTGTTGCGTAAAACTGTCTGACATCTGAGCTAAGATTAGGTTTATAAGCGAAATAAGGATTTGTTCATCTTCTACTTTAAGCTTCATCTTTATGATGGTATTAATTAAAAATATAAAACATCGATTAACACACGGCATACCTTTGTTATTTTCGTTAGCTTACAAGTAATGTAAGTTTTAAAATATGTTGTAAATATAAAAAATAGTTTATGTTATAAAACAATTAAGTTAAGTATGTGAGATGTAGAAATTGACTGTATTCTTATTATGTAAAAAGAATGCTAATCATTGATGATGATGAGAGGCATATTAACATTGTAATATTGTACTGTACTGATTACTGATGAAATATAATTATATTATACTATTTAAAATTAAAATAGTGATGTTATAAAAAAACTGCAAACAATATATATAATATAATATACATACATACGCTGTACTTCAAATCAAAACACAGTTATATAATCAGTAACAATGATACATATTTGTGAACTATTTAAATGTGTTGCTGTAATTGTAACATACAACAAAAAAAACTCAAGATTTAGTCTTCGGTGAGTTTTGATCATACACAAATACACAATAAACAAGAAATCATAAAATTAAACCAATTAAAACTTTATAGAAATATTTTATTGGGTCACATAATCTAAAATTCTAAACTGCATACACGCGTCTGCATAACATACATATAAAAAGTAAGATAACCTTTCCATAAATTCCGAATTCGAAGATTGGACAAAATGATGCATTTTACCCTCACTGACACGA
>JAQIWN010004583.1:0-11010 GCA_034699025.1 Entomobrya cf. arborea Gr-Col-00668 | reverse complement strand
AATTCAAAGAGAAAATTGTAAGCGGATGACAATGATGCACTTGAGGTTATTAATATTACATAAAGAGGAAATGCAAACCCTTTTATCATTAGGTACACGGCAGACAGACAACTAGGCTTTAAATTTTGTTGGTTATTTTGAGAGTGAAAGTGCACATAATCCACAAGCTCATTATGTTGCCGGTACTGCACCCGTAGCTATAAATACCTATGAGCATTTTCATTCTCTGTAGATATCTAGCTTATAGAATGTATTAGCTACTTTTATCAGTATCACAATCAAGCAAATTATAAAACAGAAGAGAGTCAGTTAACTGCCTTGTGGGCATATTATATTCTGTTTTGTCAGCTTTTGCTGGTGAAGTCTGCTAAGTTTCTTCAATACTCACTTCAAACAAGACAACAAATAGTAACGGTAACCCTATCCATTTATTTCTAGTAGTTTCATTCCCTGTGGCAGTTATCGTGTGTGTAGTATACGTACTGTGCATATTGCGGTCCAAGGGTAAAAGCTAGTCAGCTCATTTCAAATAGATTCTGATTTCCCTGAACAAAATTTTTGCTCTGGGAACATTGATTAGATTCCTTCCTGCTCATCATCATCATCGTCATGATTTTTGTCGTGTGGCAGTATTTGCGGTGGTGGTTTTAGGAATATACATTGTGGCTTCTTGTCAGTCATGTATATGAATTGAATGCATTTTCGAGTTGCATTTTGTTTACTTATTAATTGCCTTGTATTTCATTTCATGTGTTCCCTTGTATTTAGCTATGTGTATGTAGGCAGTGCTCATGTTTTTATCAATCCTTCCCGAAACCGCGAAATATTCATTGGAGAACATCAAAAGATGAAACCACAGAGAATGTGTCTGTGGTTATTGGAGTATGGCTTGAATTTCAATAATTCATATGATTCTGGTCGAGTGTCCATTCCAAAATTTGATGGCTTTGACGGAAGATTGGCATAACTTCATTTCGTTCTTTAGGGAATGCAACCACTGATGTGAAGCCTTATTTACAGTGCAGTGTAAGCGTCTATTTGAATTGCAATGAATATATAGGTATGTTTAAAGAGATTTAAAAAAATTGATAGAGAATAATTTAGCTGCAATAAACTTAAGACAGTTGAGTGCAGTTATTGAAATTATGACTTCAATTAAGCTAGAAAAAATAAATTGATTTTGGTTTCCGAATTAAAACAGATAAAAGTACGGATTTTCGTTAGACAAGTTAGATTTTATAAAACAAAAAATTTTCCCGAATGTCTTGATCTAAAAATTGACAAAATTAAGGAGAAAAATTGTTCAGCAAGTTGGCCCAGCCCAGATGCCCAACTTATGCTTAAACGCTACCCAAATTAGTCCAAGCAAAGATACTAAAAATTAAAAAGTAAGTCAAACAAACAGAGTTTTTAACTTTCTCTGATTTTTTTTTTCTTCTCTTCTCTTTAGCCAAACGAGATAACTTTCTTTTTGAACTCCTTGATTTTCAAGAGAAACTAAACTGTTGGAAAAGAAGAAAGTCTTATTTTTTCAATTTTCGTATTACAAACCAGGCACGCATCTGGCGAGAAGTATAAGAATTTCCATAATGCATTTATATTACAAACGTAACAAAATAGAATGGTTCTCATCACTGTTTACCATAACCAAAGACGGATTTACAAAACGCATGGAAGTAGGCTACACTAACCCCACCTCACTCATTTCTCATCTTTCCCACCCAAAGCCAACCAAGTACCACAACCACCATCCTCAGCCAGTTCACCCAGTTTACTTTTGACTTGTGAAAATCTTACAACTTTACTCGAAATCATTCCTAAAGTTCATTTAGAGAAAAATATATATATTTATATGAGTAGGTTTAACTAAGGTTTCCTCTACAAACTTTAATATAATAGTGAAACATGTTTGTATAAAAAATATGGGACACTTGGGTCACAATAACTTATCCACCTCTTTTTTTGGAGCTTGTGCAACGGCTAACTCACTTTATGTACATACGCATCCAGACCTTCGTTCTCTATCTTTATTTTTTAATTTACATTTTTAAAAGTAGGTAAAGCTCTAAAGCTCAGTTACTCAGTGGAACTTCTTTCTTCTTTGTTTCAACTTTTCAACTTAAATTGAATCAGAAAGTTGAAGAGGAACGCGATAAGCTTTTTTCATTTTATTTTACAAAGTGGAATAAAGGAACACAATCGCTAAAGAGAAGAGACACTATCAAAACTCCTTAAATAATCCAAAGCACGTCTTTTTATTGCCTTTTTCTGTCTTGTCGACATATCAGTCCATCTTTTTGTTTTTCTGGGGGGAAAGGATCTCCTCTGCAGTCAATGTTTTTCTTTGTGTTTTATCTGTTTTCCATGTACTTCTTTTGATCTGTTTATTGTTACCGTTGTACAATGAACCTTTACATGTTTTGATCAATGTCGGCTTCATTTTGATTATTAAGCAGTAAAGAAACAGTTTTAAATAGTAGTCGGTCTGTACTCCTCCGTAGGAGGTTTGTAATCACAATAATGCACATGAAAGCTGAACAACACAAACAAAATCCCAGAATATTTTCAAAAAGAGGATTTTCTCATCTCATCTCTTGTCTCAACCCTTTTTATTCACATTCTTCCCATCAAGCCATCAGTAATACCATAAGTCGTTCGTTGTCGTTGTGCGTATAGCCTTTGATATGGGGTGCACATTTTAAAGGAAGCTCCAGTGCAGTCCAGTGCTCAACTTCATCTCAGCAGTCATCATTCTATTTCACACGAAATAAACAAGACAGTTAGTTCATAAGATTTGAAGTTCCGTATGATAAGATTATGAGAACTCGGGGGGAGAGAACACATCCAAAAATGGAAATAGAACAGTCAACAGTGGCGTTTTTTCTCTGGATGCACTTGTCTTTAAAATTACAATTTTTTATGAATAGGGCGGATTAGAGGTTGTCGGTAAAGAGATTAAAAATAGTAATTTACACAGAGAGTTCACATAATCATCGTTATAATCATCTTTACTTTTTGAGGGGGATCCTCCTTCTTCTTTTCTTCACGGCAGTTAGACAAGATGATATGAACAAACTGTGGGATTCTCGAAGGAAGAGGAGAAAAAACAAAGGACAAAAATTGAAATAGACTTAAAATTTTATGTGAGCATATAAGACTTAAATTGCTTTGTACGGTCACTGTGCAGTCATGTGGAAAAGGTATAAAAATGAGTTTAAGGTGAGAGGGCTGGCTTGTTTGTAATCTCATTAAACGAAAAGGGTTGAAAAAGACAGCTATAATTTCACTTGTCGCCAAGTAGTCTTATTTCCAACATTCGTAAATATTTCTATACTACCGCAAAATTTTAGGAACTTATATTTTGAAAATTGTCCCAATTTATAACTTATTTAACTTGATGATATCTTAATGACCTTGCTACTTTCCGTTGCTCTGTATATTTCGAAATAAAATCTTAATTTGTTAAAAGCACACCAAAAATGAAGACAGTAAGCAGAGTTAAGATGGAGCTTGCAATACCGACGCTATTATCATCCCTTCAACATGACTAGCTTTGTGATTATCATTATCATTGCCATCATCATCATCATCCCTTCTATAATCGCCCAAATTTTCTAATGCATTTTGTGCAAACTGCACTTCTGCTTTTCCTGCTCCCTTATTTCACGTCAAAAACTTTCTCGATTCCATTTGCTTTGATGACCATCAAGATAAATGAATGACACCAGTTAGTAGCTAGCAAATACATTGACTAGACAAGGGGAACATTACGAAATAAAACAATAACCAAGTTTTGTCGTTCAAACAATGAGGTATAAAGCAATGCAAGATGCAATTTCCTCTTCCTTCCTCCCTTCCGCTTATACTTTACTTACTTTTCTTCTTTTATAGCGATATGATATGCACTTCCACATCCGAGAAAGCCATCAAGAAAGTAAAAGTACTCAACGACAGCAGCACAAGTGTTTGGGTTCCTGGTCGGGATCGTGATGTTTGTGGGTTTACTAATTAAGTTGATCAAGTTATCTTTTTGTTATTTTAGAGGAAAAGCAGGAAGCAAGTGGGAAAAGAAAGATGGTGATGTGATGATGAGGAGCAGAGGGTGGCTAAATCGACAAGTTAAGGTGGCTAAATGTGTACGAGGAGGGTAAAAAGTTATAAATGTGTTATTCCTTCGTCTTGAAGAAATACACAAAACAGTCGAAGAAAAAACTTTCTCTTGTTTATTTTTCCTTTCCATTTCTTCAAGAAGAACTCAACTCTCGAACTCACCCTCTTTCACCACATCCAACATCACCAGAAGCACAAAATTCTCAATGTTTCTTTTGCCTTAAATAATAATAATATCTTCTTTTCTTCATGCGTGAATGTTTTGATGAGGGGAAAAGGTATGTTTTTCTTTTGGAGAGCACCGCACGCAAGAGTGAGAATGGGACTGAGAAATAAAAGCAAACTAAAAACTTGGTTCGTTTTTATTTTCTTAAGTGCGCACATTTGAAAGAGAAAGAAAATGGAAAAGGAGAAATTCCACTACCACCGGCAACATACCAAAAATGTATGTATTACATTCTTATAGTCTGATGGAGAAATCATGATGATGATGATGACGATGGTTTCATTGCTGCTGCTGATGTGATCTTGTCATTATTAACGACGTCTTTCCTAATTTCTCAGAATTAGTCTGAAAATGAATGAGAATGGGGTAAACCGTGTGTTTTGGTCTAGACTACACTTTCTTTGATACATTTCGTATACATACTTTGATCATTCTCATCTCATCATTATGATTGTTTCAAGGGAAGAGGTCGGGTCGGTTGGTCGGTCGAACGATTGACTGTATGCAGACGTTCGTTTTGCTACTGCTGCTGCAGGCAATACGCACTAAACCATGCGAATGATATTATATGATCATATCTCCCCTTTTCCACCACCACTCTCCATTTTCTTGTTATTCCTTTCCTCCTTGTCAGTTAAGTTGCGAGCTTGAGATGAGATGTGTGGTGGTATTCATCTCATCCAGCCATTTTCTCACTTCCAGAAATCATGATTTACGAATTTATCAGATTTGGGTATCTCTCATGCGCTTGTGGTTTTTGCTTAATGATTACGTGAGTAGTAAAATATATACCTATACCAGTCCGTAGAGAAACCACCCTTCTTCTGTTTTTCCGTGTCTACTCATTGGAACATTCATAAAGCTCATCTTTCTGAGAATTTTTTATTTGAAAGGCTCAACATTTCGTGATACATACACCATCGCCGCCCATGCAAAAAAATACACACACAATTTACATGACTGTTCTGGTGTAACCAAACATTCGGCATTTTCTTTGACGAAAAAGGGTTTTCAAAATGAAATAATGATTAGGTTGAATAAACACAGGTAACCTGAGTACATAAAAACTTGTGTATTGACAAAACACAGCGGGCAGATATATGTTCACAAAGTAATAAAATTTCGTTTAATTTCTATTTTCTATCTACACCCCTTCTCATCTAATGATTATTTTACAGAGACGCTTTCCAAAGTCTTTCTGTAGACACCTGCTGCTGTTTTTACAGAAGGCATTCATCTATAAATCGGATCGGTGGTGGTGAAAAGGAGGATGACTAACACTTTCACGGATGGATGAACACGTTTATTGGTTTTTAGCAAGTTTTGGCGGCTCTGGTAGCCAATAATCTTTAAAGTGACGACGGAGGACTCAACTGAATGCAAATGAGAATGGTAGCTAACTGGACGACTACGAAAAAATAAATGAACAAAAATATTTTTAAATTTGGAAATTTAAATTTTTTCCCACAACAATTGCTAAAGTTATGATAATGTATGCACACACGCTCTATAATTTACACGTACTAAATACCTGTGTTTTTGTGACTGATGAAGACGATAATGATGCTTTACCAACCACCAACTCAACTCACCCTGAATCCTGAAGAAGAATCTTCTTTGCATACTGATTTTTCCCACACACTCAGAGAATATCATGAAAGTAAGTCATGCACATTCCACCGCACCAGCAGCAGCCCAAGCAAGAGAACAACTTACCACCAAAAAAATGAATTATAACTACACAAATCATAAATAAATCTACTTCTCACCGGTGATCTCAAGAAAAGAAAAAAAGAAGCATTTTTCCTGTCAGTACTTTCAGAGATGTTTATAGTTTTTTTAGTCTTACCTACAGCAGTACAAACACCAACCAGCCAGCCTAGAAAGTGAGATAACCTTGAATATCGGCTCAGTATACTAGCAGATTAGTGTAGTATGTTTGTATGATGATGGTGGCTCTCTGGTGCTGTTCAGAATCATGATGATCTTGCATTTTTTTCTCCGGCTTAATGACAGTGTGTACAATAGTAAAATGGTATGTATCCCATTTTCAGCTAAACTTACACAATAACACAGCATAACAGCTTTAATTCTATATCAGCCTTATCATCCTGATTTCTTAATGCAACAACAGCAGTTTTTCAACCGGGTGGTCTCACAGCCAGCATTTTTACCCACTGACTTTACTTTGCATACAGAAAAAAACAGCACAACAAGTAGTAGTTACTGCAATGAGAGAAAGATGATAAACATTTTTACACAGATATTAACCACTCCATATTTTTCTTGATTAAATAATAATTCTGAAAAAAACCTACTAACAAGTTTAAGCTAAGCGCTTGTGAGTTTACTAAAACGATAATGTGCGGTCTGGTTGCTTGAAAACTAAAAAAAGTAAATCTCTTGTCAAAATGTAGTAGTAATCCATAAACACATATTTGAAATGATGACCAGTCATGTTTTCTTCATTGTATTATGGCTTGTTAAAGTGCCCAGTCATTAGCTCATTATAACCCACTTCCTCTTGTCAACTAGGATTAAGCGGGCCACCGGCCACCACCACAATGGTCTAATCTAAACTAATCCTTTTTTACTGAGAATTGTGTATTCTTTTTACACAAAAGAAAAGATGTTTTACACACATTCATATTTGACATCTCTTTTATAAAGTGTACTGTTTACTACACTGAACTTCTTTACTGTTTTGTTCGCATGTCAAAAAAGTTAGTTTGGCAGGGAACCTTATTTTTTTCTCTGAGCAGTTATGTTGGTAATTATAGTGGAGCCACTGATAAATGTATCATTCCATTATAATCAGCTAAAAGGAGGTGCACCAAATTTGTTCGGAGAGATGATGCTTTCAAATGACTATTGTTATTTTGTATATGAAGATGAAGAATGGCACGCAGGTCATTGTATTTTAAAGATGATGAAAAGTTCCATCATAATTTAGGTTTATGTGCGTATATACTTGACAATGAGATGTTGACCTGAACTTTTGACGCATAAACAAAACCTGCTAAAAATTTCGCAAGGTTTTAGATGGTTTTTTTTCTGTTGTCTGTAAACTAATTCTTCTCTTATCACCAAATTATATGAGCAGCTGGATAATAGGAGTAATTATCCGACTGTGTAACAACTGTTAAAATTCCTAAAATTCAAAAGTAGTAATTATAATAATACCTAATTTGGTTTTTGTGGAATAAAAGTTCTATTGAAAAAGAAAATGGATGTGTGAAAACATGGCAAGGCGGCACTAGCCAAGTACAGGAGCTTTGTTGAAAATGAGCCTTGTGGCCAAGTAGCAATTTTTAATTTTTGAAACATCTTCGATTTTATAACAAAATGTTAATGTAACACAACATGTTTTCCAAATCGTAATGGCATGCTTTCTGTTGTTTTTTCCCTGAAAGGGTTATCTTCTTGACGTAAGAATTATGGAATTTCCGTAACATATTCTTTATTTTAATGCAATAATATTCTCCATATTACCCTGCAAGGCAAGATTTTTCTTGTTTTCTGTGTGTAAACACAAATTGAAAAATTGTAAAAAAAGAAGAAGTTGAGGAAAAGAAGATTGTTCATCAAAAGTGAAGCAGCTTCAGATAAGTTCATGGCTTCTGAGAAAATGTATGATAATGAGTGTGGGCTTCTGGTTCTTCAGGTTGGCCTGCATTCCCCACTATTCGTCCAGCAGATTGGCAATTAAAGTTGAAAGAAGATGAGCACAAAATGAAAAAAAAAAACACAAGAAGCTTGATGATTATTTTGTTATGATGACCATGAGATCATGATGAGTAATAACACGGCTTGCAAGCAAGAAGATGAATATTAGAATCTGGATAATAATATGGGTGCATAATGCATAAAATATGTATAAAATATCCAGGGGTTCACAAAACAAAGTCTCGTTCGCTGTAAGGAAGATCTGGATTTTTACAGTGCAGTAGTTGCAGTCACGTCGTCGGTACTTTGGTGGTACTGGTGGTGGTAGATCAAGGGCAGTTTGGAAAATGTGGAAGCAAACCAGTAGTAGACAAGGACAAGACGTGAAACATGGCATGCGGTAGTTCAAAAAGAGGTGAATTAATGTGAAAATTATTTTTTTAGTTGATGTACATTTTGAAATTCCCTGCTGAGCTACTAAAACAACAAGAGTAGCTTTTCTGGACAAGTAAAATAAATCTGCCTAAAATTTTGAAGATTAAAATAAGATAATAAGTAGATGTGAAGATCAAAGAGTGAAAATGAGATTCAAAGGTTTTGGGGAAATTTGAGCCAATTTTTTAAAAAGATTTTTTTAGCCACCAATAATCACTACCAGCATTCCATCCGGTATATCAATTCTTCTGACGGAACTTGATAATCACTCGTCTTATTAAATTGCAAACGAATCGCAGTTTACACATTTTACAAAATTTATAACGCCTTCTTACACAATAAAATTGTTATCTTAATGAACTGCAATGTTAAATTGATTTAATTATCGCAAATGAACTTCTCTTCCGGATGTAAAAATTCTAATCCTCCCTTTTTATGATGGCTTGACAAATGCTTTAACTACCTGTCTTCCATTTCATTACGTTTCTCGACTAGACCCCATTACATTTTTATTGAGTTCGGTTCGGTTTTTACTGATGTGATTTGCATTTCGCATTTTTATTGCATGACACTGATTGTCTCTAATCTGACTTGAGTCTTGTCTTGACATGAGACATGCACTGAAAAGTGGGCACTAAAGAGCGGATTAATTTTTCAAAGAAGTGAGTGCATTTCTTCCTAACGGGAGCATCTTCCTTAAATGGACATTAAATTGAACATTGCAATTTTTCCTTATCAGCTCATTAATGATGTACGTAACATTCTGTCATGTTGTTTCAAATCAGAAAACTGTGATTGTATCAAATCAAAACAGAGAATATCAACTTTTGCAATTTAAACTTGTGCTTCATTTTCATTTCTCTCTGAGCTTATCCGTTTCCTATCATCAGCCTCCTCCGTCCCCAAATAACCGGTTCACCACCGAGTTCACCCAAAAGCCCGTGCAATGCAAACTATCTTCACATCACAATTATTATTTGGTCCACCTTCATCAAGACTAACAATTAAAGGACCACTGGTTGCTGTTTTACTTGCTTGCTGTGTTTGTTGATATGTTTTGAGGATGATACAATTTACAAAGCTCATTTACCCCAAACATCTAGAGCATCAATCATCCAAGATCAAGTCATGCTTTGTACATATCATCTCAGCAGCATCACCACACCAGTAGTCCATTCAATCATAGAATTTTCATGTCGAAATCTTAAAAAATAAGACTATCCGATGATATTATGCTGTTGTTGTTGTGTTTGCAAGTGTAAATCTCGGAGATCAATAAATTCAACCCTTTCAAAGATTCTCTACGTTTTTTGGTATGAATCACTTGTCGGATCCCTCGTGATCGTGATGATTAACTTGTGGCTGTGCATTTCAACCCTTTAGTGAGTCGGATGAGTCCAATGTATCATTTCCTATTTCCTCACCTGCTGACTCAAATGTGCTGGCAATATGATTGCTTCAAGCCATCTTAAAAAAAATAATCTCTGAATTCTTTCGAGCTTTTAAAACAAAAATGAAATCATACCATTTCATTAAAGTAAAATTATTGGGTTTGTTCTCTGTTCACATTTATATATGAATGCAAATACTTTAGGCATTTTCAATCGAACAAATCGTTAAAATTGTTGGAAATAAACGTAAAAGTTTAATGATAGTAATAAGAATGGCACTAATGTCAGCATCAAGGAGAAAATTTCCGGGCAGTAGGTAGAAAAAATAACATGCAAAAAAGAACAACACGCACATATCAAAAACTCTCTTCGTGTATAAATTGCTCTCAATTTTCGATCAAATCATCAAAGATTGAAAATCAAAAGTTTTTACCTAAAATTATTTTTTGGTTTAACTATTTGTTTGACTGGCTAGGACGTGGACGGAGGAACTCACTGACGGAATTTCAAGTCAAAGTCAAGTTCATCTTTTTCGTGGCCAGCTTATTATTTTTTTTCTTCCTTGTTATTTCGTAGCTTCCAGCGTGTTCCTTGTCCTGCTCCTGCCTGCTACACTTGTTGTTGTCCAAAAGGAGAGAAAATTTGTGGAAGATCATTAAAAGCTCATGCCATTAGTCAAGTATTAATCCAACATCAAAAAGATGACGATCAAGATGATCGTGTAGTGTAATAGGCTAGTATACAGGCCAGAAAACCAGACAAGCACAAGTTTTAAGTAAAAAAAGTAGAGGTGATGGTCAAGCAGAAGAAGTAGCCGCCCCTGTAGACATAATGGCAGTGGGTAATAATAGGGCCAAGTGCAAGGTAAGAATGCAATCTTTAAAAAAAAGTTCCTTGGAGCATAAGCAGCAGTACTAGTGAAGTAGCATTACAGGAGCTACTACCGATAAAAAGCAGTTTAAAAATTTTTTCTTGGATGGTGAACCTGAAACCCTTTTAATTCCTGTGGACCAGGTTTATTTGGTGGTGTGGTAGTGGGTATTGGTGTCGCTCTGATAAAAAATGAAGTAGTATATTATTGTGATGATGACGATTTATTATAAACGCACACTTTCATATCCCCTTTCCAACATTAAACATAATAAATAGAAAGAAAAGCAATACAACATTCCAAAATGTTGA
>JAQIWN010004582.1:0-11010 GCA_034699025.1 Entomobrya cf. arborea Gr-Col-00668 | reverse complement strand
TGAATTAATACAAAAATATTTCGTTAATTGTTAATTGTTAATTCAATTGACATTTTTGCTCAATTAGGACGCCCTGGTCATCACTACACTTTGCCCCATCGTACACCGCCGCGTACGTGCTTTGATTGATTTCTGTTTTCATGTCAGTTGTTAAACAGAGAGGAAGGCTGATGAAGCAAGCTGGTGTGTAGTGTGTAGTTCCTCAAGACCATCACCCCTAAATATTATTTTAATTTCGAAATAAAGTTTTTAATGTTTGTTATTTATTTACACTAACCAAATTGTCCTCTCTCAATTTTCTTGCTTGAAGCTAAAAGTTCTAAACATAAACTAAAACTGATCCAGACTAATTAACACTGCAAGGCAGAAAGCAGGCAAACCGAACCGTGATTTATAATTATTCTTCAAATAAAAAGTAATGTCATATCGGGTGAATCACGATAGATAATTTTGATTTAACTTATTTAGCTTTGGTTATTTAAGTTTTAATTTGTTTATTGTGTTTGATTTAATTTTAGTGGACAACAATTTGGATCACCAATCGACCAGCTGTGGAGTCGCCAAACCAAAACATACAAGAAAGTCAATTTCTTTGAAGCAGAAGTATGACATCTTACAGTTACTGGAGAGCGGAAATTCACAGTCATCAGTAGCTCGAGACATGAACATGACTCGCCAAACCATTGTCATGATATGGAAGAATCGAGAAAAAATCATACGTGATTTTAAGAAAAATCCAGCTTTAACGAAGAGATGTCGGCGAAAGGAGTTCGAGGAAGTGGACTTGGCTTTGTTTGAGTGGTTCAAGACGCAACGAGATAACAAGATTCCATTAAGTGGACCAATTCTGATCGAGAAAGCAAAGGAGTTTGCACAACGATTTGGAGCTAGTGAATTCAAGGGAAGCAACGGGTGGTTCGAGAAATGGAAACGGCGGCACAACATTGTTTTACGAGTAGTGTCCGGAGAAGCAGCTTCAGTTGACATGCAAGTTGTAAGTATATTTTGAAATTGCGTTATTTTAAATTTTAATAGCTAACCATTTACAGTGCCTTTATGTATTAAATTCTGTTATGTATTAATTATAGATTGACAACTGGTTCCAAGAAATCTGGGGTCCAGAATCAAAGAATTATTCCTCCGATGATATCTACAACTGCGATGAAACGGGGTTGTTCTGGCGCTTACTACCTGACAAGACGTTGGCTTTCAAAAATGAAGTTTGCTCCGGAGGAAAGCAATCAAAAGAACGACTAACAGTTTTATTATGCTGCAACATGACTGGAAAGGATAAGCTAACTCCTTTTGTGATTGGAAAATCACAGCGACCTCGTGCCTTCAAGGGACGCCAACCACGTGATCATTTGGGTGTTGATTACAAAGCAAACAAAAATGCTTGGATGACCACCGTTTTATTCACCGATTGGTTACTTGATTTAGACAAGTCAATGCAACAGCAGAACAAGAAAATCCTTCTTCTTATGGACAATTGCTCGTCACATCCAGCAAATATAGCACTGAAAAACGTCAAGCTATTATTTCTACCTCCAAATACAACATCAGTTTGCCAGCCACTTGACCAGGGAATAATAAACAACTTCAAAGTTAAATACCGAGGTCAACTGTTATAAAGAATAATTCGTAAGTTGGATGCAAAGGAAGGTCCGAAAATTAACATTTGGGATGCGATTCATTTTTTGAGACGAGGTTGGGATCAGGTGTCAGAAGCATGCATTGCTCATTGTTTCCGGAAAGCGGGATTTTCACCAAATTCGACGGATGACATTTTGGAAGAGGTGGAATCGGAAGTATTGAACGAAATCCTTCCGTTGTGTGACTATGCTCAAGCCGCTGGAATGACTTTAGAAGATGTGGGATCTGTAGATGAATATCTTAATGTTGATGTTGAAATTGCAACAAATGAAGTTATATCTGACGATGAAATCATCAGCACAGTTAAACTAACTTTGGACCCTCCTTTGGAACCTGTCCCAGATTCCGATGATGAAAATTTGGAGGTGGTGTCAAAGAGGGTTACCACACAAGAATTTTTTCATTGTTTGGATAATATTAAGGATTGGCTAACGCAAAGAAACCTTACTACGTACGCCTGCATTCAAAACTTAATGAATCTGGAGGATCTTGGTCATCGTCATATTGAATCAACACGACGCCAAAACAGGATGACGGATTATTTTAAACCTGTCTAGTTTTAAAAGCTTTAAATTTATACAAATAAACTGATTTTAACGTATGCTTTATCTATGTACTATTAAATTGTTTTAAATAAACACATTTCACAAGCATTTTGTTGAAAATAAAAAAATAAATAAAACCTCCATATAATTTCACCATGTGCCATTATATGGAGGCTCTCTCTTAATTTCACCCTCCCTATAATTTCTATTGAAGGCCTGTCCCTAGGGGTGCAATTGTAGAGAGGTTCCACTGTACTATGTAATAGGCCTGGTGTGCTTGGTTTACTACCTCCTGAGCTACTCATTGTTTCTGTTGTAGCTTCACTATCACTATCTTCTTCAGCATTTTCATTTTCATGCTTTGCTTCTTCATGATCCAACACGTCTGTTGCTGGAGAACTATGGACGTATCTAGGTTGCTCTACTGCATTCTCATATATTGATACATTACGCACAACACTAACACTTATATCATGTAAGTTGAATACGCGATAGTTTCTTGAATAGCTGTCATACCTAACGAGGATGCCTGGTTCTCCTCGGTTATCCCACATTTGTCTGAACTGAACTGGTACATAAATAGAAACCTTACTTCCAAAAAACACGGAAATGCTTCAAGTTTGGCTTACGCCTGAATACCCATTAATACGCAGTAATGTTATCTGGGCTTTGTTTGTCTGAAACCCTGTTCAAAAAATACACAGCTGTGGCTACAGCTTCAGCCCACAAAAGTTGAGGAATATAATTTTTGTTCAAATTTGCACGTGCACTTTCCTTCACTGTGCGCATTTCGCGCTCAATTCTACCATTGCTTTCAGGTCAGTATGCGGCGGATAATTGATGCATGATAACTTTTTCTGTGAGGAAATTAGCTAGTTCCCCGCACAAAAGTTCTCTACCATTGTCACTCATGAAATACTTCACTGATGTGCTGGTTTGGTTTTCAATAAAGTTAACACAAGTCAAAGTCACACGTTATTGACACATAATGTCAAGTCGTCAATAATGTACTCAGCAGCTTCACTCTTTTTCTTTGAGAAATACACTGCACGGAAACCACAAAAAGTCGTCTTTTAGTAAAAGAAAATAATTTGCTCCACCCAAAGAAGGGATAGGCATCTTGCCACTCAGATTAGCATGAATACGTTCACCTTCTTGATACACAGGTTCAAGCTTCTTTTTAGGAACAAACGGTTTGCGCGTTTTCTTAAAAGGTATAAACTCGTGAATTTGCAACTTATTAATTTTGATTTTTAAGGAATCAGCAGCATGTTTTTGTGATTTTGCTCGACACAAACGAGTATTGACTTGAGGTTAATGTGGAAAAGATGATGAAACATTTTGCCACTCTCGCTTGTAGTAACGTATTCAATAACAATATTTTGATGTGAAACAGCTTTTTTTATTAGCTGATCATATAACATCGTGATAAAGATTTTTTGTTGTGCGTTTTTAAATTAATTCAATGGCTTACTCAACTTGTACAAAGTTTTTTAATGCGCTGAATGTGACCTTTAATTCTCATGAGCATTAATACATTAAAAGTTATGATTTCAATTGCATTGACCGTAAGAACGCCTATACAAGTCTAAATGATTAGTGTCAACATGTTCGGCGGACCACATAAATAGGAGAAAAATCAACAAATGTTAGGAATAGCTTGACTCGGACACTGGTTATACGTATTTACAGTTTTGTACAAAAACATGTTTGACATTCATTACATGTTAAGATGTAGTGTAATATGAATGAGTTTTATCAGCAAAACAATCCGTGAAGTGTAAAATTTTATTATGTGTAAAAAATAGGAAACGATTTATTAGCATTTTCATTAGTTTTGGACGCTGTTATCTGTCATAATTTTTCATGATTTTGTATTGGTGGTCGCCTGAGTAATTTTTGGCTGCTGCCGAACATTTTCAAGTATTTGCAGCAGAACATCTGACGTATGCAGCCCTGCGTCTAACATAACCGAAACTGGAAGCAAAAATGGACAAAATATTTTAGCGAAGCAAACTTTTACTAACGGAGAGAAAACTTAGTTTGCTTAGGTAAAGATTTTAGTAAAATTGTTTTTTTGCGGGATATTGCATTGGCGTAGAATTTTTAACGATTTTGAAATAATTTCCAACAGGTTAAGAAAATTTGGACATGCACATCTTCTTGGACAGGTAAGGTATAATATACATATGATGTAATTGTAATCTCCATTTACTAGAGGCATCAAATTTTTTATGCAAAATCGATACGGCTATTTCATTTTCACTACATTTTTTTTAAATGAGTAGTAACTGTAAAAGAAATCTACCTTTCATGGTGCTGAATTTAAAAGAAGAGAAATATTTATAATTTACTTTGCCTTTTGTAGAAACAAAAGTTTTACATTTGCATTGAGGACAAGAATCTAAAATTTAGAATATCTTCTGACTGTCGGCTAATTTACCTGACTGACCGACGTCCGCCGGAATGGAAAACAAATGTATACTTTTTTGAGTTACAATGTAAACAAATGATTTCATTTCACTATTTTAACTTTATATTAATCAGAAAACCCAAAATAATATTTCAAACTTAATGCAGTAATGATATATATTGCTTCCATGGTTCAAAAAAATCTGACAAGTACAAATTCAATTATAAATGAAAAGCATGCCAAACAAAAGTGTGAAAATTTCATCCATTAAATCCATTTGAGTAAAGTAACTAAATTTTTTTAATCAGAGCGAAACGGTTGATTATTTAAGTAATTTGATCAAAAGCTAGATTATTACTTGGGAAACACTTCGAGTTTTTTTTAAAGCACTTAAAACCCCATTTCAACAGAGTACTTAGTAATTTTATATTTATACGGTCCAATGAAACCATGATTACTTTTCTTAAAATTCAAGTATTTTTATGGCCTGCCGAAAATTAAGAATTACATTTACTAGATTGCACTGTTAGTTTAGCTGCGTTTGTCTCTCTAATTTAATAACTTATTGCAAATTCGCTCAGATTCAATTGTCTTAATTTTTTTGAAAACCTAAAGAAAAAGTCAGTAGAATAAAATTGTTTTCTAAATCGTTTTTAAAAAGAATCCCTATTTCTAAAATTTCTGTGGAATGAAAATAAAAACAGATTTAAAACTATACCTTTAAAATAAAACCAACATATTTTAGAAACATGGCAATCTCATGTTGCATAATTTGTCAAATCACATTGTTCAGGTTGGTTTTTGCCGGTAAACTTTTAGAATTGTTTACACTTCAGTACAAAATACATTTTAACCCATCATTTGTTCCAGAAAATAGCGAAGTAAATGTATCTGATTTTTTACCCGAAAAGAAAAATTCCTTTATATCAGTTACCAATATTCTAGGTTTAGACATATTATTCTTCAGTGAACCAGTGGTTTTACAACAACTCCAACGATACAGAGTTGAAAATACTATTGGGAGTCGTGGCCGGCGTGTAATTACTGAAAAAAATATTTTTGTTCCTGCTCATGTTACATCAAGATTAGAAAAAAATACGTCATATGATCTAAGTAACCTAACACTTTGTGGGTCTAAATATTTGTCTTTAAATTATTGGAGTTATTGCTCAAAGCTAAAATTTCACAATTTCTCTGCTAACAGCCGTTTATGGAATTACGAGATACATATATATATAATAATTATTCGTTCAAGATTAAAAAACATTCAACCGTTACCTGGGTTTTGGCAGATGTTGGACCAAAAATATCAGAGGTTAGAAGTGAACACGAATGCTAGATGTCGTATACTAATTTACGAAAACGATGTTAATGAAACAAAATCTAATCTGAATTACGATTTTATGTTTGAGGAGAATTACCTTGAACAATTCACCATAAAAATTGTTTTCTTTATGGACGTTGGTTCCATGTATTATCGAGTTATCATTCCATGCTCACAGCGTAATATTGCATTTGTTATTTTCGAGAATATGAAACTTAATGGTATTGAAGGGATTTTTAAACAGCTGAACAAATCCAGTTTAAAATTCGAAAATAAATCAATTTGGGCGTTACAAATTGTGGCTTTTTTACAAATCTTCGAAAACTCAGAAAATTATATTGACTTTAATGCTAAACTTAAAGACACATATGGAATTGCTATTGAAAAGATACTTTTAACAAAAATCACCACATTGCTTGCAGAGGTTTTTGGACAAAAATCCACCACAAAGTGGTATAACTCAGTGTATCCATTTGTTCGAGTGGTTGAATTTCTTGGTTACAATTTTTCTCTGACTGATATTTCGATTACATTTTTACCAACTCGTATGAATTTTATTGCTTGTGGGGACACCAAACATGATAAAAGAACATACTTTGTTCTGCTAGCAAGTTATGATTTACATTGTTGGATTTTAATTTTAATAGTTCTCTTAGTTTTTGCTCCTGCGACTTGGTGCAGGCTGATAAATGTTCATGCAATTCCCTTAAAAAATTCAGGTCCGAATACTTTTGAAGTTTTACAAGCTATTTTAAAGAATATTTTAGAACAATACACCCCATATCCTGAAAAATTTCTTGAAAACTCCCATTTGAAATTTATTGGATGCTGTTTACTTTTATGCACTATAGTTTTAAGTAATGGGTACAAAAATGATAATATTAACACTTTGATTAATCCCATCCCATTTCAGCCGTTTCAAAAATTTGACCAGCTTATTGAAAATGGCTTCAATATAACAACAGAGTCATATTCCATAGTGCCAGATGAACTGTGTTACAATTCAAGTTTACTCCTGTTAAAATGTTTGACAAATGGGGACTACGTAACGAACCACAAATATGTGTATCGAGACTGGGAATCAGAATTTCAGGACAAATTGCTGGAAATTGAATCTATTATGGAACAATACATGTTTTCATTAATGAGAAAAACCCAAGCAATGCCACCAAAACATTTTAGAAAAATTTATGAAAGTACTCGCATGGATATTGGTAAGCTGGATTCTATATACATAGAAATCGATCAGCTCAACAATCAGCAGCAAATGGCACTAACTCGATATAGTTATTTCGCTAAATTGCGGTCAGTGCAATCCAAACAATCAATTAATTTCTTAAAAACTTGCAACAAAACGGCCGTTCTATCATACGAACCAAATATTTTGGAGTACGAAGTTAAGCTAAAACAGGCAGGTGTTTCAAAGTTATCAATCGGCAATGACGATATGCCCGAAACTCAGATTGGGGTAGAATTGCATGGATGGATTCCTACTTTTATTTGGCATAGGGTTCGAGGAATAGACCAGTCAGGTATATTTAGCTGGCTGAACAAACTTTTTGCAAAACATTTAACTAAAGTACGCAGCTCTAGTACAGACCACTTAGTTACGAATAAAACAGATACAGAAAAAAGTGAACAACTTGGAACTGAGTTGTCAGGAAATTTAGTTGTAATATTTTATGTCTTTGTAATTGGTTGTTGGATAAGTATATACATATGGGTCATGGAAGCAATTTGGATTAGCGTAAAAAAACTAAGATTTGTTGCATTATCGGATTCTGATACTTAAAAATTGCAAAACAAGTATTATAAACTAAATAAACTTTCAATTTTTCTAAATAATTATGAACAAAAACTACTGTTTTTGTGCAAAAATGAGGTAAAAAGGTTGATTAAAAATAATATAAAGGCTAAGTGAGCATATACTCATTAGTTTCTTATAAGTACATAAGTACATAAGTACCTACACTTTGACTGCAAAAATCAAAAGATTATACTTATTGGTTCTTTTATTACTAATTTTCAAAGTTTGAAAATTACAAAATTTTAAAATTAAATTTCTAAAAAACCACACAAATTTAAAACAATTATACTAAAAAATGAAGCAGCTCTTTCTAAACATTATTGGCATTTAAAAAAAATTATTTGACCAAATTTTTACTTAAAATTTAATTAAAACCAATCAGTTAAATTGATTTTTTATTTTTTTATTTCCACCTGTCTACATAGACACGTACGTGTTTATATCGACACGTGGAAATTAAAATTCACATGTCTATATAGACACGTGGGCCTTGACTTGTAATGTAAGTAACTTAAAATAAAATAGACTTTGCTCAAAATAAATGCCAGAAGTGTGGCATCATGGTGTAATACATAATAAAACGCACTGAGAAATTTTACGTTTACGAATATATTTGTAATGATTTTTAGAAAAATGCAATTTCACTGCATAATAAATTTCTTATCTAAGAAATATCTTAGGTCCTAGATACCGTTTCAATCTAATTGGTATTACTTTAAAATTATACTTGTTTATGTGAACCTTTAACTTTCTCCAAGAAATCTATTTTTCTTGTTTTTGACCAAATCTTCAATTGCTCGCGCACAAACCTAAAACTCTCTCTTTTCGACCGAGCGTTTTAGCGAGTACCGAGAGCGTGTGGTCAATTTTATTTAACTACTGATTGAAAATAGTAAATTATGGTTTTACAGAAAAATTAAAACTAATTCTTGATCAAAATTAAATGGAAATTCTTAGAGTCGTAAAACGAGCCCCAATTCATTATACAGTGTGGATCTTTTACTTTTCAGCAAATCTTATTAGTTTTATGTTTAATTTTTTCAATCAAATATGCCCCAATGTTGAAAAATCATTATCTTTTGTATAGCATCAACCCTTTGTAACATGGAAAGTAACTTAGCAATCAAATCAAATGAGAGGAAAATGGAATGGACATAGGTGAGAACAAAACGATCTGAAAACGTCTTGTTTGACGTTTTTGGGTTCATTTTTTGGCTGTTAGTTAATTTTGCGATCAAACGACCAAAATGTTTAGATTTTAATTAAATACTTGAAAAAAATATAGACGACACTTGAATAAGTAAAACTAATTATCTTTCATAACTTCGAAATAAATTAAACCCAGTTATGTAGTTATGAGAAAGCAAGCCTACTAAACTGATTTCAGACTTCACACGTCCTTTTTGTCATTATGATAACACAAAAGGCTGCAAAAGCACTTCAAAAATGTGGAATTCTTTAATACATTTACAAAAAATTCTTGAACGTAGTCGACCTCTAAGAATACTTTTTGAGGTCGATAAGGGTATCTCCCCAGCCTACCTATCAGCCAAATTAAAACTAAAATTCGATTTTATTGATATCAGCCTTATAATAATCGATATTGCGAGCATGATAGGTTTGAAACAAGTTATTGGTTCCGACTACTCAGCAAATCAAAACGGACAACTCAAAGATTTGACATTAGAAGAAATTCAAACCCAACAACAACTCCTCGGATCCATATTCTTCATTCTATTCATTACCCTTTACACATATTGTCTAGTTGCTTCATGGACCTTCAAATATAGATCTAGTCAAAAAATCGTCATAATGAACCAAGCAAGAGGTCTTTTCCTGCGTCGCTTAAGGAATCCAGGTGAAATGCATGGTTCTCCTACCAAACGAGAAGTGCATCATTCGGCATTCTGCTCAATATAATAATGATGACTTGTATACCTGGTTATTTTCCAAGTTCCATGTTTTCTTCAATAAGTTAGTATAACCCATTTTTTTTGAACTCCGGTCATAGGGTTATACATGACTGAAGTTGCAAAAGGTTAATTGAAAAAGATAGCAAAATTTCATCAGTTTTGTTTTGACACACTTGCGCAATATTTACCATATTCTAAAATGTTCTATCCAAAGTCTCATCTTTAGAGTTAGTGCTTAGTGGGTTTGAAAACAGTTATTCAAGCGAACTAATTAAAAGATGTGACCAAAAAATAAACCTTATATATATTAAATTTTACAAAAGCACAATCTACACTCACTTTGATGGATGTCTTGTTTACGGTTGGAGAGTTGTTTTCAAGCTGTTTCCGTGGCTATACTTCACTATAGAGTGAAATACTTGGCCAAACTGCTCAGATATTCATTAGATTTTTGTTCTGGAAAATGTTGGCGATTTTTAACTAAAACAAGCCATGTCAAGACATGAAGAATACACGAAGACGAATAAGACCATTCATTTTAAAACAATTTTAGAGTCCCGATCACTGGGCTTCTAAATCTAGAGTTAAGTCGATGATTTGACCTTGACCTGTAGTTTTTGATAAAAGTTGATCTACTTTGACTTCTCTATCAAAACACACGATAAAAAAATTTCACCCATAAGCTAACACGTCAACATGTTTGACCTCCTGCCCCCAGGGGATTTGACCCAGGGGGCTGAAAATCACTACCGAAGAAGCCTTTGACCTAAGGTGTCTGGTGTCGAGTTTGGAGTAAATCGGTTGAAAGATGTTGAAGAAAAAAAGTGTACGGATAGACAGACAAACAAACCAATCGCATAACTACGATAAATTTTATTTATCTTCGTAATAAACATACTTTAGTTTCAGAACTTGGACGTTAATCAAAAAAAACTTTTGGCGCAGTAGAAATGTTGGCATCAGAGTTTACCACGCCAATCAAACTGATTTCTGACTCCAAGTAAAATTGTTGTCATTATTTTGACAGAAACTTATAAACAGACCACTAGAAAAAAATGTGGGGTTCTTTAATACGCATTCAAAAAATTCTTGAACGTAGTCGTCCTCTTAGAGTACTTTTTGGGGTCGACAAGGGTTTCTTCTCAGTCGACCTGTCAGTCAAATTAAAATTAAAATTCTATCTCATTGATCTCAGTCTTATTATCATGGATATTGCGAGCATACTTGGTTTGAAACAAGTTTTGGCTTTTGAAACCTCTTTTAATCCAAATGAGCAGATCAAAGATTTGACTCCAGAAGAATTTCAAACCCAACAGCAAGTTCTCGGATCTGTATTCTTCATTCTGTTTATTACT
>JAQIWN010004581.1:0-11011 GCA_034699025.1 Entomobrya cf. arborea Gr-Col-00668 | reverse complement strand
GAAGACCTTAATCCCTGTCGTCACTGAATTTTCGTCAGGTAGGCATTTTGCTGAAATTAACTTGATTGCATGTTATTGTACTCGAATGTTCTTCTTAGGATACACCAATTTTTGGCCCCACACAGTAAAAAAATGGAAATTATGATAATCTAATAGGTGTGTTGAATTGGCTCTGTTACAAGTAACCAGTAACCTGGCCTAACTGGGCAAACCGAGTGGAATTTTACTTGGTACGCACAAACAAAAGTAAACTTGTGACTAGTGTAAAGGCAAATTAAATACATGAATCATTTATGCATCTCCAAAAAGAAGCGAGAATCAAAGAACAACTTTTGTAACTTTTTTCTTCTCAAAAGCTTATTGTTTGCAATTGCAGTCACAGCTTTTTACCTTTTATGTATGTTCTTTCAGCTTTTACACTCTTTTTTGAGAAAAAAATTAAACAACAAGTCCATGTTAGTGGTAAAATGTTAATACGTGAATTGCCTATTCTTGTTAACACTGATTAAGTTTATTGTTTGACCTAATTTGGAAATTTTGATTTCTTAATTAGAGGCCTGAAAAGTTCAAAATGGATACTATTTTCTTGATAATTGTTTTGTGCACGTGTGCCGTGAGTGGGATTCCAGTGTCGTCACTTGAAAAGCCGACTTCAGCAGAGCAATCCGACGAAATCGAACTTTCATCTTATGTATCTGCTGACTTTGGTAAATTTGCAATAATTGCCATTCTTCCGAATCCATCTTTCGAAAGTGATTCTCGTACATCCTCACAACCAATTATGTTCGACGATGAGATATTTAAACCTATTGAAAGTGAAAATAATGTTGATACCATCAAACCCACAAAAAAGAAGCCAACATCCTTCAGCTTATCTTTAGCGAAGAGGAAGAAGATAACCGACATGACCTATGGAGAAAGATTCTTTTCAAAGCCAATTATGGCTAACGAGTGTCCTAATGATCACGTGTATTCTAAAATACAAAAGCGCTGCCTCAAAACATACTCTTGGAGGGACTTATCATCTTCAGGGGTTATTGGATAAGAGAATATGTGCACCCACATAATACCACATATATGTACATATGTATATATATCAGAAGAATGTTGGAACCCTTTTAAAAAAATAATTCAGTTCCAGTTTGGAATGTACTTGACCTGGAAAACATGGAAATGTTAGTGAAAGAAAGCCAGTGAAAACGTTTTATACCTTATCTTTCCATCTTTGTCTCAGAACGACGAAAAAAATTATAAATTTTTTGTATGTAAAGTTATTTACTTTTCCTACTTTATTCTGTATTTAGAAATTATAATATTACACTCATCAAAATATTTACTTTGCTAATAAAACAAAAAAAAAAATTACTTTTTATTAGGATTCTTTTTAACTGCAACTGCTCTTCTTGCTTTACACTCAGTTTCTCTAATTATTTCATTCTTGTGTATTTTTAGGAAACGTATAAATATTTCTGCTGGATTTACTCCTATTGGTGCTTTTGAATAAAACGTATCAGCTATTTTTAGAAATACATATAGCCCTAATATTAAATTCTGATCTTTTGTTATGGACTGCATATGTTCTTCGTTACACGATGAAGTTGAAGTCTCTGTTACACAACGTTTGTATTCCAACAGCAAACCCGTCCAGACACTTTGTACATTCATAGACAAACCTCTCAATATCTTCATTTTATGAAGTCGACCAGTAGTCACTGTATAATCCACAGCATTAACAACGATCGCTGCCATCTCCGTGATTTCTTCGGAAGTTGAATTTTTGAAAAAATTTGTAAGGATTTCAAGTGATTTTTCTGTTGATTTGCTCTTGTAAGCATTTACCAAAATGTTTGGTACGAGATCTTCAATTTGCTTACTAGACAACTTCTGAGTGGCCCTGAAAGTTTAAAATAAAAAACATGTTTGGAGCATTGTTGATCAAGCATTACAGACAATAGTCAGAAAATATCTTACAATAAGCTAAGGAAACTTGAGTCTTTATATCCCTTCCAGCGTTCCACTTGACTTGCCAATTCAGCGTTACAATCTTGTTTCAGAAATTTTAGTAGCTGAACAATTTTGGAAGTATCCTTTTTAATACTGATGTCATCACATTTTCTACACTTGAGTTGAACTAAAAATCTACTCGTATTAGATGTAATAGCAACAGAATTGTTTACGGCACCGTCGACATCGATTCCCACTGGTAAAAGGGTCTCATGAAATACAGACTTGTCTCTGTGACTTCCTTTCCCATCTGGCTCAGGCGCGTCTCTCTTTCTTTTAGTTTTGGAATCTTTACATTTTAAATCAATAAATTGTACACATTATTTTGAATCTTAGTACATGTAAAAATGCAAACGAAGAAAACAAATAACTTGAAACAGTACTTTTTAATCCTTCCATAATGATTTCCAATTTTGTTCTTGAAATAGACGCATTTATGTCCTTTTCTTTGGCACACGCAACCAGACGTGATCTCCTCCCCATGGCCTTTATCTTTGCTTGGTCAGTTCTATGAGATGTCTCTTCAAATACTAGATTTGTATCTTTGAAAATATTTTCGGCTTCCATTGATTCCTTTGACTTGTCCGTACCAACATCATCATACTCATTATCATCGTCATCATGAGTACTTCCAGTACGACCTGCCTGTGCCCGAATATCTCCGAAATTACTTTGTGAGCTGGACTGAGCAAAACCAGTGTTGGTCAAGGACATTGCTTTTGCATCTCCACTTGAAGCGTCAGCCAAAGATACAGCGCCAGAATGACCTCTAGCGTATGATATGCTTGGACCATCATTTTCTGTTAATGAATCAGCTACCGCTGTCCCATTTCTCGTAATAGCTGAAGAAATGGAGCCCCCTCTCTTGTGAGCCAAAGATCTTGCGTATGCATCGGATGATAGAGAGCCTCCAGCTCCTTTTAAAATGGATTTAATTCATTAAGTTTTTGACACTAGATAATTTTATTAACTCTATTGAGCACTCACCCTTATTATTCTTTTCACAGGTACATGCAAAGCAAGCGCAAGTTCCATACGCACATAATAGACTAGACTTTGCCAAGGTAGTACTGAGTTCATCAACCTTTTTCCTTTTCCCAGCAAAATTTTTCATGATTGCGAAGGACCATTGATCCCACTCCAGAATTGTTCCATTTGAATCTTTGCTAATCAGAATTTCCATTAATCAATTAAGTCACTTAAAGGGCTAAGCTAAAATAGCGAGTTGTGTGACGACAGGCATCTTACCTCACGTAACCAATAATCGCATAGTATTCCGAGATACTTTCATTCGTTCCTTCTGACGCTGTACATTGTTTTAGTGCTAAAAAGACACTAGTCATCCATTGATCCGCAGTTTTGTGCTTTGTACTTATTTCTTTAACTCCCAAAACAATATTTTTTGGGAAATTCTGCACATTTTTAGAACTAGAAACCTCAATGGAAAACAGCCCTTTTCCCTCTGTTTTTTGATACGGATAAAAGGAAATCATTCCTTTAGATGACCTAACGCTAGTAAGTTTCGCTTCTTTTTCTAAATCAGATTCGTCGAATTTGACCAGGTGGCCACGCACAACGTCTTTGCTCTTCTTATACGAAAGAAATTTATCATCCTTTGAACTAGTCTGTGTCGACACGAAGGGAACACTCAGACTCAATGTTATCGAAATTATTGCGAGAATAGAAACGCAATTCACTCGAAAATTGTAAAATAACATTATGAAATAAAAATAGGAACTATAATTAATGAGAGACCAAAACTTTAGGATGACTAATTGACTTATTCATGGTTGAAATTGTTAACTTTATGAACATTACATGATATACATGATAATTTTGTACTGAACCATATCGTGTACATTTGTAACTCCTGGTGTAGCGTATGTAAAATATTGTAGTGTCTTTAGCTAGGCTCTCCGTAATCTTGTCTGATGAAAGAATTTTGTGACATAAGTAATTAATAATTTAATTTTTGTTGAGTGCCGAATTAATCGTAAAAACCTTATATCTCGTCTTGTGTTTTATCCACAAACCGTGTGTGCTAAGCGCAAGTACAACAAAATACTATTATTCTCTAAGAGTGTAGTAATGACAAAGACACATTAAATTTAACAATGATCTATAACCAGAAAGATTTATTCTCTTGGTGTAAGTTATACAACATGACAAATAATAGCTGTAATTGTAGTGTCAACTCACAATCAATCATAAACAAATAAATTCCACTACAAATGATTCGTACTTGTACATAATAAATAGGGTGCGATAACGATGTATCAAAGATGATTTGCCATCATTATATTCCAAAGTTGAAAATTTGACATATCAAACAGTGATCCTAGGGAGTAGGGAAGTATAAAAAATATTTCAATATATTTTATGGGGAACAGAGTTTTCTATGCAATTTCTACCACTAAATTTTGCAGAAACTTTAGCTCAGACTTAAGCAAGGAGCGTTAAAAATTATAAATTCATTTCAGTTCAAAATATCTGAACAGGGCTTCACTTCGGGCAAGATTCAGTAACCTACAGATATTATCATTGACTTTGCAATTTGCAAACCTAAATTAATTGCAAATTCACAAAGTTCACATATAATTGAGTAAAATGAAAGAAATTTAGTTCTCTAAGAATTAGTATAAAGTAGAAATGCAAAGATTTATTAAATAGCAATTTTAAAATGATTGTCTACATTGATCTAGCAAATAATATACTTAACATAATTTTCCTGATTACATATTGGTAAAATTTCTTTACACTAAACATTAAATTTAAAAGTACATTTCTAAGGATTTCTAATAAATGACTACACGTTCTCCATTTTGAGGAACTGACCATTCCTTTAGCAGTTTGGGGCTCCCACTCTCATCAATTACAAATTCCCACAGATACCTTTCAGGACAATTATCTTTGCACATCCCGGTACCCTTCTTAAAGATGTAAGTAGAATTGGCACTTCTGTAGCCAATATTGTCGACTTCGTATTCATAATAAACTGCGTTTGGAGTCAAAGGAACTCCTAACTCCATTCCCAACATGTTTGACAGAACAGGTGGACTGTATGGCTTATTAAAACTCAACACAGTTACAAAGAAAAATGGCATTACATCTATTTTCTCCACATATTTCAATGGTCCAAAAGAACTGCCATTTAACTTTGCGATATTATCTTGGCTAATTCTGGTTGTAAGTACTTGTCCTGGAATCCATTTCCGGTTGTGCTTTATTTCCGCAACAACTGGGAACTGAGTTTTAATCAGAGAAATTTCTCGTTCAACTTTAGCAACAGCAGCGGGCTCTGGTAAAAGTGAACCGCCTTCCAAAACCAGGTATTCATAATCTGTTAAATTGTAAACTGGATGGCCTTCATTGCTGCTTGAGTGGGTTGCCTAATAAATCCATATTCAAGCATTTAAACACCATTTTATACAGCTAAAAAAATCATGACCCTAACTCAATTAGTTACCTGACTTTTCGAAATGAACAAAATCACGACAGTCCCGTAAATAAAAAATATTTTAAAAATTGAAGCCACCATGTTTTTTCTTCGTATTCCTGTAAATGCAATTAACTTCAGTGTTTGAAGTAAGTGGAACGATTTGTTTTACGATAGCTCACACAAAAATGTCACTAAGTACTATAATCATAAGAAGGAAATTAATTGCCAAGTTTACCCTTGACTCATGTTAACCGTTACATTTTCTGAGTCTAGGTTATGGGTAACATGATGGGAATTCTGGGATGTGGGAAAATGATTATGATATTGCAGATTTTACTTATACATTCAAAATGATGTGTATGATCTGGTTTTTGTCCATACATTATAATATCTTTATCATAATGATAATCCATAATTTTTCGTAATTATGCGTGACGCAAAAAGAACTCGTCCAACGTCCAATCAAATACAATAGGAAATGAAATGGGGAAAATGGACATAATCAGGTAAGATATTAGCATTCCTATGCCATCATTTAACCTACTAAACTAGTTTACAAGTATATTTAAATTGGGAATGACCTTAAATCAAATTTTGAAAAATTAATGGAATTTACGTAAGCAATTCCACACGTCTAAAAATTTGTTTTGTAGTGTGTGGCGTTTCCCAAATCATCAAACATAAAACAAAAACGTTGAGAAAGTTTATGTTTAATTCGATAATTCAACGAAGTCCCAAATGACATATTGATACATATGTCAATCGACCAAATGGTAAGATAAGGTAGCATGTCCAGGAAAGACAACAATTTCAGTATCAATGGAATAGAACTAAATTAGTAATTGAAAAATACTGTGGAGCCCAAAAGCGTTGAACTGCTTCTTCCGGCGAAGGAAAATGACTGGGAAAATGCTATAAGACACAAAGAGGAACGAAAACAACACAATCTTAGAACAAATCGTCATTTTGTTATTAGAACTTTCTGATCGCATCATACAATATGCATACAAATTTGAATTTGAGACTAACCTCGCTCGTTTTAGTCGTTTATTGGTTTTAACCCATTGTTTAAAGACTGAAGAATGACGTGTGTACCTACAGAACAGTACATTGTTGTATTTTTATTGTGATCTAAACTTGAGCTGCATTCCAGTCGCTTAGAATCATTTATTTGTTTGTCTTTCTTTTATGCTGTGTAAATCGATGATGACTTATGGAATTTTCGCATGCCCGAGTAATATGTCCATTTGTGTGATTTACCGATTTACTTTTTATTCATTTACCTTTTTTGTATTCATTTAACTTATTTGCATAAATTATTATGTTGTATTAGCTTCCATTAGCTTTGTGAACTATTTTGGATGCGATCTTTTAAAAGTTAGAGGCTTTTTTTCAATAATACTAACGTAAGTGCATCCCTATTCTCTGTGACCACAATATGAGCAGCATGGGGGGTTAACTGCCGGTGATTAGAGGGCTAAACTTCTTTGTACTGGTCCTCCTATCATCCGTATTTAAACTACTAATTAAGTTAATTAAGCAGTATCAATTTCGAATTTAGGCATTTTCAGTCAGTAATCATAATCTTTTTCTACTTTGTCCATAGTTCCTAATTCCTAAGTTCTTAGTGTATACTATACCAATCATGCATCAAAGTCAGACGACGTTACCATCCACCATCTCAGCTACATCTTGATAGATGTGGTTTAAGAGATTTAGTTCAATCAAAATGAATTAATTCCGCAGCTAATATTCTAATATACGATTTGACTAAGCATGGGCATGTAGAACTCGTTGAAAAACTAATTTAGAATCTACCAAGATTAAAGTTAGTTGAAATATTAAGACGTAAATGACATTCAACACTGTACAATCACTATTGGGGCATTACGAGATTTTGCGTGGTCACTCCGAGTACTTTTGTGTGGCGTCCTCTAATAACTACTTTGCAGTTGTACTTTCTGTAATTCGACTAATATTTGATAGTTGACAGACAAAGTTCTGACCTGCAAGGAAGGAAAAGTAAAATGGTATCGTGACTCTTTAAAAATGGAAAGCATTTCTGTAGTACCAGGAAGTTATATGCATGAGAATATTTGCAGTTTGTTGTAGAAACCGAATTGTAAGGGGAAAACAATAGATAGAAATCCATCTGGACAAATACTCATGAATTCGCCATCATCGGCCTTTTCCATGAATGACCTGATAGTGACATTTTGTGAACAGCAGGTAAACAGTTACAGTCTCAAGCCACAAACAAAAGGATAGGAACGTGGATATCAATAATGATAGTATTGCTTTCGATGAGTCAACGTCATGCTAAAATATTTTTTTATCTTCTTCTCAACTGCCACGATTTTAATTAGATAAGGCGAATCTTTTCATAATTATAAAATAGTGCACGAAAGGGGAACACGCGCCTTTTAAGATTAAGATCATCATTATTAGGTAAATATCCCAACCCGAAGCTTGTGTCATTGGTATTGGTGTTTGTTTAAGTATAGGTTGGAATTTATAGTTGGCATTTTTGATGTAACATGCATATCACACAAATTTTGCAAATTATTGAATGTAAAGACACTTGAGGCGACATAATGATTAAAATCTGAGTAATTATTTCATGGCTACTTTATGATTTTTCATTTATTCATTTGAAACTTTGGATTTCTCTCCTCACATGAAATGCACTAGCGCGTCTGGTTGGATAAACACATATTTCCAGCTCGACTGTAATTGTTAATATTAAATTAATTTAGCTCTCAAAAACATTGAGGTTGCTACTGTTGGATGTAGAAATGTTGGGGTCAACTCTCGAAATCAAAGTTAAATTATTGGTGTTAACAATATTATTGGACACACTTTTCGCAACATCTCTAATTAGATCAGATAGCATAATTCAAGAAGTGCAGCAATTGAACTTTATGGACTTTCTAATGGAATTGTTTGCTAGTGAAAAATTTAGCACTTGCTCTCTACATTTTTTCAAGCTTCAAGTAGAGCCCAATACACCTCATCCAGTGAACGATTTATTTAAAGAAACGGACACATTTGTGACCAACGCTATACAAAAAACTCTTAATACAAATGGAATAGTGATTTCGCAAGTTCAAAAGGGAGTACATGATCCAAGCAAAACTTACCAGCAACCCCAAAAAATCAGTCATTCTAGAAGATGTTCGATAGTAGTTATAATTATTTTGGATCCATTAGATTTTTCTAAAATTGAGGATGACACAGTAAAACATCAAATTTCGTCCCCTGACCTAAACCCTCCAACAGTCCGAAATCGTGATAAATATGTTATCCTCACAAGGAAAAATAGAATACGCAACATTCAAACCTCAATGTTTATCAAGAGCTTGAAATTTAAGTTGATTTTAGTTTTAAAAGATTCGAAAGATACTGTCTCAACATACCCCTGGAACTACAAAAGTACTCGCTTTCAAGTACAAGTCTTCCGAGTTTGTCAGTACGGAGTATGTGGACAACTGCTCACAACTAAATATTCTGTCGTAAATGTTGATTTGTTGTTTCCTGATCAAGAGCGAAATTTCTTCGGTCATAAACTCCGGTTGTCCACCACCACAAAAGTTCCGCAACTTTTGGAACTAGTCACCAAGAAAGATACTAGTGGAAAAAACGTATTCATCGCAAAACGAGGCTTATATGCCTCCGTTTTATTTGAGCTTTCGAAAAGACTCAATTTTACATTTACGATAGTACCAAGCTCGGGAGGAGGTTCCACAGGTTAGCTCTAAAGCTAAAACTGTAGCAAAATTTGCAAGCAGATATAAAAGTACTAATTAATTTAATTTAATCACAAGGTCATGCGTTATCAAATGGTACCTGGGTTGGAACCGTCGGTGATACATACAAAGGCATTGTAGATTTTGGATTTATGGCTGCTATAACCTACTCACGATTTCCTTATGCGGAATTTTGTGCGCCAATAAATTTCGCTTACCTTGGATTTGTCACAGGTATGTAGATGTTTTTAACATGTATTTGTATTCATTACTTTTAAGTTAACATGCATTGATTTTTTAACTTCGTTTTTTAAAAATAGGACCACCCAGTAAATCCTTCTCTTGGAAGGCCATTTTGTGGCCTTTAAGTTCAACGACGTGGGTGTGTCTGACTGGAGTAATTTTAATAGCTTCTGTTTTAATGCCATTTTTTGCTCAGTCATCCCGCACTTTGAATTACTCTGAAAAAAGACGGAAAATATGGGAGTTCATTAAAGCAGTTTCATTTCTTATTCGCATATTGCTGGAACAATGTCCCGAGCTGCCGAGAACTAGTATTCGTTTTTCCTTCAAAACCTTTCTCTTTTTTTGGCTGATGTTCAGTCTAGTCATTTCAACGGTCTACAGAAGCAAAATGGTTTCACTATTAACATTTCCGTCATTTGAACATATCCCTGAGGATTTCGATGAGCTTGCATCAGCCAAAGACTTTGGAATCGATTTCCACTACTTTGGCAATGTGGGTTATGCATACTTTAAAACTTCGACGAATCCATCATTTATGAAAATTTACAGCAAAATGGGACGTGAACCCGATCCGTTGACCTGTATGGAAAGAACACTAAAAGGCAAATCAGCATGCATTATATTCATTGTAACTTTTAAAGAATTACTTCACAGGAACTTGAGTGATCGATATGGCAAGAGCCCATTGAAGTTTACACGTCACGAGGGAGCAATGTTTCCTGCTGGTGTAATTCATAAATATAAGGCTCCTCTATCCTCAAACTTTAAGTCAGTTTTGTTGCCTGCAATGGAAACAGGAATTATACCGTTCTGGGAACAGACAGATCTGAACAAAGTTTTGGAAAATAAAAACCACTGGCAAAAGATAAACAACATAGAAGCTGTTACATGGGATAATGGTGCGAATGACAGTTTACTTCGCGTGAGGAATCTTCAAGGGGCTTTTGTCATACTAATTCTGGGAACGATAGCTGCCATTTTCGCATTTGTAGCGGAAAATAGTAAACGTTATGCAACCTTAATTTGCTGTAAAACTGTTTTATAGTGTCATTTTCTATGCGCCAGTTTAAAAGTAATGTGATGTGATGTTAACTAATCATTTCTACAAAATGTACATACACGTTGTATGTACAATCTATGAATCATGTTTACTCGCCTGTCTACCTGACTGTCAACATTGCCGTGCATGATAATGATAATGGTGAGTGAAATAAGAGCACTGAAGATTTAGTGAGTGATTATAGTTCACCACTTTCTGAAACTTCTTTTGTGTTTCTAGATTGCACGTACCTACATTATGCACGTAGATTCTAGTTACATGTATATGTAATATTTTAAGATTCTCGACAATCATATCCCTTTCCAATTTCAATCCAATCAATGTCACAAATTAGAATAAATAAAAAACACACAGAAATAAATGAAAGAAACAAAATAAAAGTAATAAAAAATATAAAACAACATTGTTCATTTATTTCCACTGCATACAAAAATATACTTTAAATTGTCCAAGAAATGAACAACGTATGAGTCCATTTACTTGTAGTTGTAAAACTAATTATTTATGCATTTCCAT
>JAQIWN010004580.1:0-11011 GCA_034699025.1 Entomobrya cf. arborea Gr-Col-00668 | reverse complement strand
GGTTTGGAGACTATAGAGGTCACTAGTTTCGTTAGTCCGAAGTGGGTGCCTCAGATGGGGGATAATAGGGAGGTATTCCAGGGGATCAAAAGGACGAAAGGGATATCGTATCCTGTACTGGTACCGAACGTTAAGGGACTTGAGTCTGCAGTACGTATTTTAAAATATTTTATGAATATTCGAATTATAAAATGGCATTAAAATTTTTAATTTTTCAATAATTGTAATTCGAAATTTATTTTTTGGTATAGTTGGACGTCGGTGTTCAGGAAATCGCTATATTTGGGGCGGCATCCGAAACGTTCTCTAAAAAGAATATAAACTGTTCGATATCCGAGTCATTAAAAAGATTTCAAGAGGTAGATAACCTTGTCATTTATCATCGATTTTGTCAAAGTGCTTATCTAAGTTATGTTGATCATTAAAAAATGGATTTCTTTGTTGTATTTCAGGTGGTAAATATAGCAAAGTCGAAGTCATTAAAAATCAGAGGATATGTCAGCTGTGCCATTGGATGCCCCTATGAAGGCCCTATTTCACCAAAATCTGTAGCTAACGTTGCCAAGCAAATGTATGACATGGGCTGTTATGAAATATCACTTGGAGATACGATTGGTGTGGGAACCCCGGGGGATATGAGGGCAATGCTGGAAGAAGTTTTGAAAGTGATTCCATTGCAAAGTGTGGCAGTTCACTGTCATGATACTTATGGACAAGCTTTGGTGAATATTTTAACGGCGTTGGAGGTAAGCGAAAAAAATATCACGTGATTTGTCATAGTCATAAGTTTAGCACGTGAAAATAACATGTGGCGTGAATGATAAGATGTGATGAGTATTTTTATTTGATTTGGTTTTTTTTCAGATGGGAGTAAACGTGGTAGACTCATCGGTGGCAGGATTAGGGGGCTGTCCATATGCAAAAGGAGCGAGTGGGAATGTTGCGACTGAAGATGTAGTTTATATGCTGCAGGGAATGGGAATCGAGACTGGAGTGGATTTAATCAAGTTGTTGGGAGCGTCCTCCTTTATTTGTAGTGTACTTAAGAGGGAAACGCTATCAAAAGCGGGACTGGCAATGCAGAATAATAAGTTTAGCAAAAATAATAAAATATCGAGTGGTAATGGAGATAGTGTGGAAAGTATATCGGCGTGTAATAATAATAAATAAGGATAAATAAATATTAAGATATAAAATAAATTGTTAGATGAGTTGATATTATCATAATTCTATTTTTTGTTAACATATTGGGTATAATTTATAAATCATCCCACACTACACCCCACCTATTTAGCACACCTACTGCTAAAAAATACTTATGATTTGTTAGAAATTTAGCGATTAAGCTGAAGGTCGTCATTTAAATATATTAAATGTGGAACTGTAAAGTCATGATTTTTTTAAAATGAATCGAATTTTGATGTAACATTTTTGCAAAAAGACTGGATAAGAAGGATATACGATTTGTAATCTGTAAAATTTATTGCATATTAAGGTAAAAGTATGTAGTAAAATTAATAATTAAACTTAATTAAATATTAACTGTTTAATATTTTACCTTGAAGTATTTATTTTCTTATGAATGGAATGAGTTTCCTTATTGTGATTGAATTTAATTTAATGGTGGTTAATTTAATATGTGTAAGCGTGTCATTATGTATGTTTTTCTGATGGTTTGAATTGATAGTTTTATGAGTTCTTATTTGTTTTTAGTAAGATCTGATGTTATTTAGTTGATTATAAAAATTTAAAGGAAAAATGATAACTTGTTGGACAAAAAATATATATGAATTTAAGAAATAAATTTTGTTCCTATACATGACATGTTTTCAAGTGATGTTAATTTCTTGGCATAGAAGAATACTGTGTCGTAAGGAGAATTCAGACCACAGAGTCAAGAGAGTTTGAAGTCGGAGGGGGTGTCGATTCGAAATTTTGGGGTGGGGCTGGAGGTGGTGGAAGTATGTTAGCATGTTGTAATGAAGGTGTGTTTATTAAGCGGTCCATAAATTATGTAAATTGGCCTACAATCAAGTTTATTTTTTGGTGGAATATTTAGTGGTTGGATTTTTTTTACATGGATAACAATTTAAAAGACTGAATAAAATTTCTTTTAATTTAGTAACTTAAAAAAAATGTCATGCAGATCCGTTTTTTAATTTCTCGGAGAAAAAGCGTGAAATTGTTGGGTTAGTTGTGTGAGTTGAGTTTGTAGTTTCCGGATATCATCTTGACAATTGCACTGGGTTAGCTTTGTCTCGTCAGTTGTTTGATTTTGGGACGAAATGCAGCTATTTTGAAAATAGGTCGAGTTAGGATTCGGACCAATTGACTCAATTGTATGCGTTGTGTGGGTTTCAATGTCTCTAACCCAATTCTCATGCATCGCAGTAAGTCCATTGAAACCGGCTGGAATGAACTCATGTTTCCACTTGTTTTCTGAACAGTCCGGTTCATAATATGCCAGGAAGTCGTTGTGGTGGTTGTTGATTGACCATCTGGACATATCTTGTATAATGTGGGGCACGTTGATACATGAGCATACGTTTTTGTAGCTTTCAAGCACGTCGGGTGAAACTGATGAAATCATATAAAACTTGGTGATGTCAAGATTCAGCTGATGACCTCCTTCCCCTTCGTTACAAATGTGGAAGGACAAAATTTGGTCGGATCTGGCAAGTCTGTGAAAATTAACAAGAAGAAAGTAAACATTTTAATATCCAACTATCGAAAGAGACGCATGATAGTATAAATGTGAATCTTTATTTCAGAATAAGGACATTTGTATACGTTTATTCGTGTAAATGCGTCCGTCTTTTCAAGTTAATCTATGAATTTGATCGTTATGGTACCTGTAGACAGACCGACAGATAGACACGGACGGACGGACAGACAGACACGAACGGACAGACAGACACGAACGGACAGACAGACAGAATCTTAATCGCACTATTAACTCTCTAGATACGCTTCCAATAGTTAATAAATTTATAACTTTGTCCTTAACTTTCAATTATAACAAATATATGTATGTATATAAACTCACTGATTTTTAGATAAAATGATATCTCCCGGCATATACTTCTCGCTCTGATACGACATGCAATTCCCGCTGCGGAAGCCAATGAAACATGTATCCGTTCTGATGGACTCGGCATTAATCCAATTGTCTTCAGCCACATTATTACACCTTTCAGTTGAATTGCTTTCCCAAATCAGTCCTAAATTTTAAAGTATTCTTTTTAGAATTCACATACATATGCATGTCCAATTCAAAGAGCCAACCGAAAAATATTCGAAACAAATATTTAGTTAGTTTATAATTACCCGTAAAATTGGCATGTTTGTAAAGTTGAATGTTGACACCTTCTACGCCCAAAATTGGCAAACCAGTCCACAGGCAAAATAAGTAAAAAATCAGCGACAATCCTGTCATTTTCCTGAAATAACTTATTTCTTATTATAAAAAATATTAACTTTTTGTTGAAAATTCGATTTTATTTTCACAGTTGAGTTAAAAAATTTGATCAGCACTGGATTTGTGAAGAACGTCTGGCTTTCAACGACAGTTTAGTGAAAATGATTCATCAAAAAGTCATATTCGTTGCAATGTTGGTCTTGTCTTGAATTTTTACTTGAATCAGTTCATCCTATGTCAAATTTTATGACAACTGATTTACTGGAAATAAAGCGGATGTGAAATATTGGTTTGGTTCAAAGCTTTATTTTTTTTATAGAAGGGCAAAGAAATCTGTGATTAAAGGACACTGAAGAAACGATATTTAAATTGGTTACCATAGAACTATTAATATTTGTCATTGTTATCTTAACATATTAAAAGATTTGTTTGGACGTCGGGGAGCATTTTAAATTGTGTCTTTAGCTGATTACAGATGATTGGCGTAATGTATGAGATTACTAGGAAGTGTTGGATGTAAAAAATGAAGCAGTCAATCACTTGCATAACTTGTCAACTCAAATGTTTTGATAAGGCTTGCTGCTGCCTTGCCTGCATACACGAAAACCTGGTATGTTTTAAGCTTAATAACAATTTTTTTTGTGGTCGTTTCCAGATGGCTTGACATTACTGCAGTTTGTTTTTTAATGTTGTTTTATATTTTATGTCAACATTAAATATATTTTTGTTCCTTTTTTGGGGACATCAAAATTTGTGGATGAAAGAAAATTATTGAAATATTTTTTTCTTATGACATCCAAAAATATCGTGTTAGGATGTTCCCTAAAATTTATTATTTATTAACTCCTTTTGGTTTTATTGGAGTTCATTGTACAACTCGAAGCGCATTTATACTTTATTTTTATTGTATAATTATTTATTGGTTTGATGGATGTCTAAATAAGTTGTATAGCGTAAATGTGCTACTGATATTAGGGGCCGTACATTAAGAATGTAACGCAAAAAAACTTGTTTTTGAGAGCCCTGTTCCCCAAGTCACGTTTTTTAACATTACAGGGTACCCCGGTTTACATAGGATGTCACGAATGGTCCACAAATGGAGGACCTCTGAAATAAAACTTTCTATATGTATGGCCCCTAACACTGAACCCCACCGAAACAGGAATTTAAATCCCAAATGCGTACTTTAAAAAATATCTTTAAATTTTCTTAGACAAGTTTGGCTACTAATAAACATGAAATTTTGTGAGTACTATGTATTCTGTAAATTTACATGAAAAAGATATTAACTGTCTTGATACTTTAATTGGTGCTGGTTCTCTATCTGTTTCGATTGCTTCACTTCTTGATAATTTCTTCGGGCTGATGTGCTCACCTTCTTCTCCTACCAATCAAATCTGTTGCTGTTCGAATTCGAATTCACAAACGTTTGACACGATGGTTGTCGTCAACATTGAAATAATTGATCGTCATGACCATTATGAAATCGAATATACAAAAAGAACTGACTAGGGAACCCAGAAAAATGCCACACGCAAATAAGAAAATGAATAGTCAATTCTGGATCATTTTTACACGTAGATTACGATTTTGAAAACTTTTTACTGTGAAACTAATAAACATATTTACTACAAGCGTTTAAAGTTCTATAGAAGAAGAACAAATTAAGCCGTGTGGCCTATGTAGGCCACATTATTAAATAAATATGCGTCCCATGTGACTATTTAAGAGCAAACAGACACAAATCAATAGTTTCGGACTATTTAACTTGCAAACTTAGAATTATATTATCCATTATATCAAGTTGGCCTTATCATGTACAAAACTAAATAACTACGTATTAAATTGGTCTTTTCGTTTCACAGTAAAAGGTATTCAGAATCGTAATCTACGCAAAAAATGACCCAGAATCGACTATTCACTTGCTGATTTGCGAGTGGCATTTTTTTGAGTTCCCGTGTTAGTGGGATTCGATTAAAAAGGTACCATTTCCCGGAAGGATAAGTCGACCTCATTTTCCGAGGAAAGTGAGAATTGTTGAGGTTGGGCCAAGAGATGGACTACAAAACGAGCGGGAGCTGGTATCGACCGAGGATAAAGTGGAATTTATTAATAGACTGAGTCAGACTGGTTGGAGACTATAGAGGTCACTAGTTTCGGTGGTTCGAAGTTGGTGCTTCAGATGGGGGATAATAGGGAGGTATTCCAGGGGATCAAAAGGACGAAAGGGATATCGTATCCTGTACTCGTACCGAACGTTAAAGGGCTTGAGTCTGCTGTACGTATCTTACCATCTTTCATGAATATTCGAATTATAAAATAGTTTTATAATTTTAATTAATTTTATTTCGATTGCTCTATTTGGGGCGGCCTCCGAAACGTTCTCTAAAAAGAATATAAACTGTTCGATATCCGATTCATTAAAAAGATTTCAAGAGGTGGATAACCTTGTCAATATTATCTTATATACTTATCGTTATTTTGCTTATCATTAAAATTGGTAATTTATTTGTGATTTTAATAGGTTGTCAATATAGTGAAATCAATAAAAATCAGAGGCTATGTCAGCTGTGCCATTAGATGCCCCTTATTATGAAGGCCCTATTTCCCCCAAATCTGTAGCAAACGTTGCCAAGCAAATAAATGACATGAGCTGTTATGAAATATCACTTGGAGATACGATTGGTGTGGGAACCCCACGGGATATGAGGGCAATGCTGGAAGAAGTTTTGAAAGTATATGAATATTAAGATTAAAATAATTATATTTCTTAGATCAATTGATATTATCATATTTCTATTTTTGTTAAAACATATTCGTTACCTAAATCATCCCACCTGTTTATTTAGCTCGTTCATTGCTAAAAATATTACTGATTAAAATTTGTTCTGTTCGTTCTGAAGAATTAAAGCTGAAGTAAATATTTTTTCCGTGATATGTTTACTTGTAAATCAAATACATTGACAAGCGTGGCATTTAAATTGGTAGATATGTTATCCATTAAATATAATAATTGTGGAAACTGTGAAGTGAGGATTTTGTAATTGAATTGAATTTTGTTGAATTAGTTTCTCCATAAGACTGGATAAGGTGGATATACGATTTGTAATCTGTAATATTTAATGAATATTAAGATGATAGGACAAAGTAACATCAATAAGTTAAGTTATAATAGTAAAATTTGTTCATAATTATTACCGTGAAGTATTTTTTTATGAATTGAATGAGTTTCCTTATTGTGATAGATTTAATTTATGGTGGCTAATATAATTCGTAAGCTTGTTATTATGTATGACTGTTTGATGGTAGCTATATTTCTTTTTATGGGGTTTGAATGAGATCTGACTGATGTTATTTAATTGTAAAAAATTAGAGCAAAAAAGTAACTTAAATTTCTTCAGAAAAAAATATACGAATTAAAGAAACACGCTTTTGTTTGTCGAGATAAATTGTATTCGAGTTCATCTGATGTCATAGCATATAATATTACAGGAAAGTCACAGGCCACAGAGTCAAGAGAGTTTGAAGCAGGAGGGGGTGTTCATTGCTAATTTTGGGGGTTGGGCTGGAGGTGGCGGAAGTGGAGCATTTAGGGGAGGAGGGGGATTTGGGGGAGGGGGGACAAGCGATGAAGGTCACAAGTAGACCGAATTTGCCGCAGAGTAGTAGAATGGCTTTGCAGGGTGGAGTGAACCAAATGGGGAAGAACCCGATCAAGTTTGGGAATCCGGAGAGTGTGACCTTCAAGCCGTTGAAAGTAAGATTCAACCGATGACACTGAATAGGGCAAAGCTGGAGAGTATGGCCAAGGCACTGAATTCGAATAGGCCGTTGAAGAAGGAGGACCCTAATTCGGTGAAGAAGATGAAGATGGAGGGAGGGAGTAACATTACCCCGGGGGGTAAAAGAAAAAAAATTGAAAAAGGTGATGGGGATTTGGATAAGGAGGAGTTTGATAAGATTTTGAAGGCGAAGAGCGCGCACGACGAGGAGCTGGACGGGATAAAGGAGAAAGAGTACTTTGATCACTTGGAGAAGAAGGAGCTAGTGAAGAAGCGGATGGTGGGAATTGGGGAGAATTATCTGATGTGATTTTAAAAGTTAAGTGTACAAAACTGTAATATTTTAATTTATTATTTGTATGAAAAGAAGTTTTATTAATTATTATAATAATTAATGTTAAAGTTATAATTGATTTATTTCTTGTGAAGAAAGTGGGTGTATGAGGCTGTCGATTGAATTAAGTAAATGAAGCGACAGATTATCAAGTTTATTTATCTAATTACATCTTAAATGTCACGTTAACTCTAGAGTAGAATATTTTATTATAATTCTTTGTATAAATTTCAAAAACAATCTTTGATATAAAGTTAAATTATCGAGACGGCTGACAATTTATTTTTTGTTTCGTGAATTCGCTTCAAGGCACTATCGACCTGATCTATTGTAACCAGTTTATAATTTGGATTTTCCAAGCATTTAAGTCTCAACTCGTTTAAAATTTCAATTGATCTTTCAAGTCTTCCTATTTGTTCTAGTGAAAGTGCAAGGTAATATTTTTCTAATTTTGCTTCTTCATAGCTATCGAATACATAACTCTCATCTTCAATCAGTTGTGTCAATATTTCAACAGCGTCATGATGCCGACCCAATTTTGAATAACACTTTCCTATATTTCCTAATGATTCTAAAGTGTCATTGCTCTTTTCACCAAACATCTGTTTCATTTGTTCGTATACTTTTATAGAGTAAGGTAATGCGTCATCAATCATGTTACGTGCTAGCATTAATGATGCAATATTACATTTTGTGTACAAAATGAAAGAGCATTCGCTTTCCTTTTGCCCATTCATTTCATTCAACGCTTTCTCATATGAGTTATGAGCCTCATCAAAAAGCCCTGTACAATATTGGAAAAATCCCATGCCATCTAAAATACTCCAACTAAACGTATTTGAGATTTTATTTGCATTGTCTTCAAAATGGGTTTGTATTATCTCCCTGTATGAATTTATACTTTCAAGATAGTTCCCCATTCGACCATGGATTAAAGCATATAACCGTTTGGTTTTAAATTCTAATTCACTATTTTTATTTGAGGAGAGGGCCAACTGCTCTAAAATATACTGGGCTGTGTTCTGTGCATTTTGAAATTTTTTAAGATCATTTTGTAAGAATCCGATTTCATAAAGAATTGTTAACGATGCGTTCTTCTGCAACTTATAATCTTTGTACATTTCGTCACAAATTAAAGCCGCTTTATCGTTTTGTCCACTCCAATAAAATATTGTTGCGATGTAGTATCGTATCTTAAAAATTATTTCATCGTCAACAGGCAAGTATTTTTTAGCTTCGTTCAAAGTTGTTTCAAGATTTTCTAGAGAAATGTCAAATTGGCCTTGATAGCCTAATAAATAGTTGTTAAAACCTTGTAGCCGAAAAATTGTGCTTGCATGTTCTTCTATGCTTAAGTTTTGTTTAAGTAAAATAAAAGTTGTAGTAGAAAAATCATGAGCATCTGATATTCGCCCAATGTTATACATTTCATATGTTAGACTGTACGGAAATTTCGAAAATAACTTAACTAAAAACTTGATCTTGATTACGTGTTTCCATGCCCCTAAAGCATGATCAATTAGTTCGTAATTAAGATTTAATTGAAAAAGTTCCATTGTTGATCGTATACTATTTTCAGTTTCAATGTTTTGAGAAATACGAATGCGTAGAACATCTTGAACTAATCTGTGGATGCAAAAATTTGCTGCTCCATTTTTACTCAATGGTGGTGTAAATCTAATAATTGAAAATCGGCTAATTAAAACTAATGCTTCATCTATCGCGTCAACATCTTTTTTTCCTAACTTAAGAAAAAAACTAGAAGGAATATTGTCAGGCGCCATGAACGCCACTTTTGAAAGTATCTCTGAAGCGAGCGAGCCCGAAGATTTGCATTGTTCGATTTTGGAAAGAGCTAAAGCCAACGTTTTATAAATCATTTTGCCATTTGACGATAAATCAAACTGACACTCTTTATCAAGTAAGCGTTCTGGAATGCGGTCTAAGTCAACTAGATAATCTTTCGACTTATATTCCTTATGCATCTCTCTTTTCTCTTTAATGTATCCGATCGCTTGGCTTATTGCTAATGGCAACATTTCAAGTCGGACGACTAGATCTAAAATCCCATTTTCAAAGTCGTGGGATAACGAGCCCTGAAGTTCTAGTCCTTTTTTCACAAACTCGACTGCATCTTTAAGATCTAAGCCACCTAACAAAATATTCGTTTTAGGTTTTAGTGTCTGAGATGTTACAAGAATTGACAATTTTCCCATTTCAGTTGCAGTAGGCATGTAAGTTTGCAAAATGTCCCTAGTTTCCACGTTATCCAAAATTATCAAAGATTTTGATTTGTTGAGTTTTTCAAAAACGTCGTGTAAAATGGAGGATATGTTTCTTTGCTGACCTGGTAAAATTGTTGAACTCTTTTCCAGAAACAAAGGCTTAACATCATGAAAAGGATTTAAACAATGGCTTAAACCGTTTTGTCTGCTTATACAGTCGTTTTAGTTTTATAAATTTGTACAATAATTCTGAAGCTACTGACGTGTACCCACAATACCCCTGTGTACTAATTTCGGCAATGTCACTTGCTTACTGGCTTCATTGCATATGTTTGCATTGCATTGCACTTACTGCTAACTTCTAGTAACGGGTTAAATTTAACTGACGGCCCCGTGGTACAAGTATTAAATGAATAATGAATTGATAACTGACGCAAGATTTAAAAAAATAACTTTCGATTTTATTTTTTTTTGAAAACGTTTTCAAATAAGCCCTGTCAGCTAAACCTGCTGTATTAAAGATCAGTTCAACTTATTAGTGAGCTCGTATTGCTCTGATTTAGTTAACACGTCATTTTACTAAAAATATTACATGCAACAAACAATCGCACTTATATAACCCCGAAAGCACAACGTTTCAATATTGATATTTGACAAAAGTGGAGTCTTGTGATATGATAAGTAATAACAATTAGTAATAACTGAAAGTGATAAAACATGAGCTGGGTTAACCTCCTTTTAAGTTATTGAAATATTCTACATGGCACCATAGATGGTATCGAATAATAACTTATTTACAATTGTGATAAATAGGCAGATATACTCGTTACACAAACTGCGTAGTTATATGTCCTACCTCGTATACTACATACTATATACTCGAAGAAAAATATATTACTTCGGATACGAAAACTTTGTGACTTAAAGTTTTCTCTAATTTTAGCCTAAATTACATTATTTACTAAAATTGGCATTTCTTTTTTGTAGAGAAAAGTATAAATTCTATTATTAAAGGGTTCGTTCGATCAAAAAATGTAAGAAAATGAAGCAATGCAAAACTTAAAAACAACATGTAATTTTATACTATCTGATCCTTACCTTGCTAGTAATCCCTGCTAAAGAGATGGTAAATCTGCCCACTGAAAATGTTCTCCAAGATGCCAAGAAATTTCTAAAACTAGAACGGTAACCATACCGATGGAAAAAACTATCGGATAGTGATGTAAACTATAGTAATTAAACGATGTTATCA
>JAQIWN010004579.1:0-11011 GCA_034699025.1 Entomobrya cf. arborea Gr-Col-00668 | reverse complement strand
CTGAACCAAACCATTCACGAAAAAGGCTGAACCATTCAATGGTTGAACTGAACCAAAGTGAATGGTTCTGAACCAAAGTGAACCATTTAACAACACTAGAGACAGATGAGCTTATTTCGTGGTTTGCGATAATAACAACTGGATGAATAGAAATGAGATTTTTTTTCTCAGTTCTTTTTTTGCTAAGCAAGCTTTTCCTTTAAATGCTCATTCCTTTTAAAAGCCTCATTCTACTTTTTGAACAGTTCAGCGAGTTGAGTTTGTTTGCTGGGGGTGGAATAATATGAAATTCATGGGAAAGCGAAAATGTAATTTGACTCCCAGATTCTTTCATCGAATCTGTAGTAATGTAATGATACTCTTGGTCGTCGCGTTGTCTTGTCGGGATAAAATGGAAATTATTCCAGAGAAGACTCATCCCATTTTCATCTCATATAAAAGAGTCGCGACACTCCACTTTCTACCCAACCGAATCTGATCTGACAGACAAGACATAAAATTCCAGAAAGAAACAGATTACCAGCGCTCACTCTCAGTATTTCTGTCTTTACCTTATCAACTTGTTCTTGTCACATTTTGTATAAACTTTCCGCGTGATTTTCTGCCGGTGCGATTTTGGATGTTGTCGTAAATGTCAACTCATCATCACGTTCGGTGTAAATGGTGCATAAAATGTGTTTCTAGTAAAAAATACGAACGAAAAGAGGTTCGTTGGTATTCCACGCATCATTTCCATCATCTTTCTCTCATGACAGTAGTCGCATCGCATCCCAATCACACTTGCCTATTTTGCCATGTAGCCATCATCAAAGTTTGTGAAGTGTAGTGAAAATTCACACAAATCTTTTTTTTTTTTTGCCATTCCACCGTATCGACAAACAAATGACACCTTCGGAGAAATCTATCATGATTTTCCGCCTTAAAAGCAGATACATTTTTTTATTTACGAATATACCGGATGCTTTAACAAGTCAACTGATAAAACACAGGAAGGCGTGTGATATTGAAACTTCATCATAAAATTGTGACATAGGTAGACATTAAAAGGACATTGTGTAACTTGGTTCCTCTCTTCACTAAATGGATTACACATTACACCGCTGAGATTTCCTCTGTTGCGTTGCGCTGATGAGATTTGGGGTTGAGCGACAACGTAACGTGGACATTTTTGAGGTTTTCGTTTAATCACAGTTGAGTTAACAGGATTTTCCTTTGGGCACAATGCACAGGCACGACTGCGTGCTTACCTACAGCATATCATTCATTCATTCGTGAAGAACAGGCAGTCGGTCATAGTTATTTCCGTCAGTTTTGCCATAATACATTATACATAAAAGTTAAATGATAAGCCAAGTCAAAGTCTTTTGAAGGAGACGACAGGGCAGGGAAGGAAGAGAAGCCACAAAATTTCCTCGAGAAACTGTGCCAAGTAAGAAAGGAAGAAAAGACAGGAACCAAGACCAAAGCTCGTTTATTCTTCTTCTACCTTATTTATTCCAAAACCAGATTTTACTTCCTTTCGAGATGGAATGGAGTTTATGGAAATAGCTCGAAAGCTGAAGTGTAATGTAAATGTGCACTGTGCACTCATTTAGAGAAGTTGATATATAGAGCATAAGGGTACCATATGGTAAAAACGGAAGGATCAAATGAACGGCAATGGTAGAATCTGTGCACAATATGTTACTACTTGACTAATATACACATATATTTATGATGATGTGACGGAAGTAATGTTAAATCGTTTTTAAAAATTGTCAATTTAGTTTTTGAATGAATATTTCTGGTTTGGATCATTTTATGCATCAGTGTAAATCCGCATACAGTTTCACAGCGTGTAAGGTATTTTGCAACTTCAAAGAGATAGGCATTTTCTAGGCAAGAGAAGTCAAATTCTCAATAAATCACTACTCTTAGCACGTAAATTTGGACCAGGATAGTGCAAACATTAATTAGAACAGCTGTAAGTTTAATTACTTTAACTTAATTGTACACTAACTTAATTGTTTTCACTTGCGTAAGAGAAATCGAAAGCAAGGCATGTTTTCTCCAAATGAACATTTTGCTAATGATGTGATAAATTGCTAAACAGACGGTGCTGTGTGCAGTCAAACATTTAACTTATTTACCAACCATGATTAATGAATGATAAAAGGTAAATGAGCTGTATAGAGCTCCAGGTTGTTTGCAAAATTACAATGTACAATAACCTCGGTAGCCAAGCCACGGCTCGTCTGTCGTCTGCTGCGGCTGCCAGGAATGTTCGTTAGTTTAGTATGTTTATTTTGTGGAAGCAATGAATGAATGATGGTTAATTACTGAAGAGATGTTTCCTGTCAAAGAATATAGCATAGTGAAAGGTGTTTGCTCCCTTTCCATTCGTTTTTATTCATAAAAAACTTTGTTTACTTAACACATGCGTTGTTATATTTTAGGAACGAGTTAACGATGAGAAAATCTTTGACTTGTGGTAGTTTGGTAGTTGATTATAAGTATTGCGTTAGTAATTCTATTCTTATCAATTCAATTCACAATGGATTAAACGAATGTTTATACAGCTACACCACTTATTATAGTTTGACAGGTTTGTTATTACACAGTCCATTTTTTTATCTAGTCACATGGTTTTGTCTGGATAATTTTTATTTTGAATTGGAATTACAAAGAAAATGTACTGCTGTTTTTTTGTTTATCTGTGAACCAATTCAGTCATCATTTTAATTGCCACCTTTACCATTCTTATTTTTTATCCCATGGCTTGTCTCTTTCTTTCTCATACCGCTGCGCTCTGCACTCGGAAATTCCCAAAAGGAAATGCTCGTCTTTCTGAACTGAATGAAATTTAAACCTTCCTTTTATTCGGCATTACTTGCAATTTTTTCCACTATAAAAAGAAAATTGTAGTAATGATTTCAATGGACATTGTTGCATTTCATGTTTCATGATACTATCATCACTATCCATTATAAAGATAATGATAATATGAGAGTTTAAAAACACGAGACGAAGACTGAACTGACAAGTGGAGAGTTTTTAAAGAAGAGCCGCTTTGCATTTTAAAAGAATTGTAAAAATGTAATTATACTTGTTACTCTCTGTTGTTATTTTACTATTCCTCTATATCCTCATATTTTTTTTGTTCTGGTTGTTAAAATTGCGTTTATCCCTACTCCCCAACTTCGCATCACTGCCTTTTACGACTTTTGACTGCCTTTTCTCTCTCTTTGGTTATGAAATTCTCCCTGACAAATATGTCGTAAAAAAAATTATAAGTGTAACAAGCTACTATATAGTCGTTGACAGATATTTTCACTGTAAAATCAAATATCTCAAAAAAATACTCTCCTTTTTCTTAAGATTTATTGGCATTTGCTCAATCTTCTTCGTCAACTTTCAACAAACATAAAACTTTTTTTTATATTCTCACGCATTCCCATTTGATGACAATATAAAACAGTTCGACTCAGTCAGCTTATTTCTGCTAAACAAGCACATATAAAGTTCAAGTTCCTCTTTAAAACTGTAATAATAAAAAACAAAGCCTAGTATAATAACATTACATATAACAGTTTGACTTAAACTACACTACACTACACGCGTGTAATCATGATAATCATGACTTGTTGGTGATCCTGATAAAAAAGAAATATATGGCAAGAGTTTCATGGAGAAATTGCCCTCGGCTGACCCCTCGCTTCATCTCATGCGTCGTCATAAAACTTAGCAGGCTCATAAAAATCTCGGCCAATAAGTCAAAAAAGAGAGGATTTCATATGTATTTACACACACGCAATCTGTGTAAAAGTAATGTGGAAAGTATTTTATGTGCATTACGTTTAAGCTCAAAGAAAAACAGCAAAGTAAGCAAACAAAAATTTTAAACGTGAAAAGCCAAGAAAATGCGTTGTTGCAAAGTTAAGTATATTTTTAAGTTATGTCATCGTAAAATGGAGTTTAAGACTTTTAAAAATGAAAACATGATACATATACTGAAATATGATAAAAATAAAAAGATTTATTAAAGTTTACCTTGTGGTTCAGAAGCCGTATGGGTAGAGCAGTTTGACAATCCCAGGAAAAGGTTTAGGCATAATGTTACCAAAAATAGGGAGCGAAGAATAAAGAAACTGTTTTGTGCTCGGAATTTTATAGATTTTCTGTCAATTGAATTTTCCATCGCGAAAAATGGTGGAAAATTTGGGTGCAGAGAGGAAGAAAACGGGCGACCGGAATGATTTCCAGATTTTTGGATTAGTTGAACGGGTTTACTTCATTAATCCTCCAAGTAGCATTTTCTCCCTCCACTAGATACGAGATTGCCAGGAACGTTTGCTGATTCTGTGAAATTTAAAGAAAAATTGTTTTAAGAAAGTTGACCATTAACACGTTAAGCCAATTCCACAATCCGAAATGAGTGTTTTACGCATATTTTTACAAGAGATTTCAAAATATAATTAAAAAATTAGCACCATTAGCATTGCAATTTGCATGCAAGAAAATAAGTTATATTTCTTTCGTCTATTTTTGCTTCTAATTCTAAATACAGATTCCCTGATCTTTCGTGCATCTTATTTTTTTGTATCTTCATTTCTAGGTAAAAATCTAAAAGATTTAGGGCTCTCATGCAACTTGAAAAACTAATCTGCACAATTTAACCTACTTTATTTGTAAGCAAGTCGAGAAAAATTATTACCACCGCACGTCACTGCAATATTTGAGTTGCATAACGGTGGTTGTTGTATACTATATTCTTAAAAGATTTGTTAGGCATATCGAGTTAGTATATTTTTTGCGCACACATAACGGGTAGGTAGCACCACCACCGGTATATCTTGAAGATTTACACCGGCCTATATAGCTTCTAGTTGTATTAAAATTATTAAGTTTAAACTATATAAAACCAGTATTTTTCTATGAAGATAATGACATGGCGTATTAAAATGAGGCTGTACTTGATCAACACTTTACTTTTACTACAGAGAGTAGGCTAGAGAAAGAAAAGAGTTGATCTTTGATCATGATGATGATCATATAATTCCATACAAACACAATGCACACTTTATTTTAATGTTTATGCATAATATCGATTCGATATGGGATTTATTCTGCGTTAAGGCTGGGATGGTTATCATGATTTAATCCTAGTCATTTATAAGATTGATCGGGGGATCAGGATGGTTTGCTTTTTAGTTCTGGTTTCATTTCATCTGCAGTAATTTTATACATTTTTTTCGTTCATCTTCAAGTTGGATCTACTACTACTGCCTCACTGACTACTTTACTCAATCAATGCAATGCGTGTATGTTATGTTATTCAATGTCTTTTCTTCTGAATAATGCTAGGAGTCAACAGATGGCTAAAATGATAACGTCAACTGAATGGTTTCTTTATGTTACGCATTTATTACCAATTTACCACACCGGTTCTTTTATGCAGTCATTCACCAACTGAATCACTAGTCACGGAATAAATATACTGGTTAAGGTAATACATACTGTCGTTTCGTAACTAAAGTATAAGTAGCAAGTCTGCAATTGAACCTAACAATAAAAAAGACAGGTATACATACAATCTAATGATGATAATGGTCCCCATTCGTCAACCATGAATTGTCTTCCAGCGACATAGATACACTAGCAAAAATCTGTACAGTTTGGTTAGTTTAGTTGTTCGTTAATCTCATCTCTTCATTGTCTGATTTTCAACATGAGACAGTAATGAACAAGAACAATGTTTTTGTGTGTATCATTTGATTTTGCTTATTGCAAACAGAAGAGACACATAGTCACAGGTGCATCATCCCCTCAAAATACTGTATGTATCATTTAGCCCGCGGCGTAGTAAAAAAAACAGTCAAAAAGTTAGTCATCATTATTACCAACATGAAACAAACCACACCGCAGGAGGAGAGGAGGATAGTCATGAAAAATTTTTGCAAGCAAACAACACTTTGTATTTTTTTACGAACTCGTCATGCAAATGTGAAATGAAACCCGAATCTTCTTCTGTCTTACGGTTTTATACGCTACAAAGTACAAAAAGACTCATGCTCATGCCGTGTATACTTATTCGCATAAATTGTTAGCTCAACAGTTTACGACTTTGCCAGCGTCGTCACAAGTCACAATTTGTTTTCTGCTTAAGATGATCATGATATGTTTAATGTACATATTGTTTGAACAAGACGAATGTGGTGTGTGCTTCCTCGATAATAATTCTGTGTAAACTGTACAGCAAGAGCATCATCATCACAAAGACAAACGTACACGTAAAAATTATAGTCAAATAATCAACCTGCCCAGGTGAGTGTAGAGTGCAAATGACGATGATGGAACAAAATCCGATAATATTATAAATTATAATGATAGGATGATCATTCATCCGTCTATACTTTTGTATATTTTTTGCATGATTGCTTGCAAATTTTGATTGTATTCAAATATTTTTTAGATAAAAATAATTGGTTGACTCATCCCCGCGGATATTTTTGCTTGCGTGAATTATCAGAAGTTTTTTTGCTTTTTGAAATTGTTTGCACACAAAAATTATTGATGAGCATAATGAGCAATGCAAACGAAAAAAAATCTAAATTTTGATTGTTCGTTCATGTACGATTTAGAGATGAAGTAATATTATAGACAGCAACTGCCAATGTTAAATAATGTTGAATGTGCATTGAAGCATTAAGCAGCGCAGCATGAATTGATATTTGATTAATCAAAATGGTAGAGTCAAGTTAACAATTAACTTTCTACGGAATAGCATGTAGTGCTCATTAAAGTCTCATCTCATTTGCTACAAGCATAATTTCTATATTTTAAAATTTTAACGAAGAACATTAATTACCTGAATTCTTATATAAAATGACATGACATAAAACAATTAAATAGTAAAAAAATTAATGTAGAAAAGGAATAAAGCAAAAGTTGTAAGTATTTTTGAATAAAGAATAGCACATTCTTTTTTGTAGATTTGGATGATTAAATTTTTTGAGAAAGCTCATTACAAGCATAGATCCAAGTATAACAACGTGACTAACATGATTTTAATCACTGTACATAATATTTTTTTTTATATAACTACGCACCATCGAAAATTATGAAACACAATTGGTTGAAAGTTTTAATTAATGGTAGCAGCATGGCATGAAGTATTAATGTAATCCAAGTAATTATAATGATTACTATTTATCTATGAAATGAGTGGTAAAATGGAGCGTAAATCTGTGAGAGATTGAATTGGATTCACAATAAGGAAATGTGAGGAATTTGGCAATATTAGCAAATGGCAATGGAGAATGCGTCATAATTTGAGAGTAGCAGTTAATGACTATTTTTGTGTCTCATGCCGCGTCTTGATCTTACAAGGAGTACTATTCCACTGCCCCGAGCTCCCAGATAAATGAAATATATAAAAATAAACTATAATTCACACTGATCACGATTCCAAAAACATTTTGCTGTAAAATTAATGTTCAATACCTTAATTTTGACGACTTAAATAAAGCGTCAACGCACGCTTAGCTTGGATGCAAAGCCAGTTGTCCGTTCAACCGCGCACTCTAGAGAGAGAACCTCTTTTTCGCGTCCGTAGCTCACTGCGCTGCTCGGCTGGGTAGAGCAGCTGGCTTTACGTCCAAGCTAAGCGTGCGTTGAAGCTTTATTTTTGTCGTCAAAATTAAGCTATTGAACATTAATTTTACAGCGAAATGTTTTTGGAATCGTGATCAGTGTGAATTATAGTTTATTTTTACATATATCATTTACCTGGGAGCTCGGGGCAGTGGAATAGTATTCCTTGTTAGTCACAATCAAAGATTTATCATGCAAAATAGAGTTACGTACGAAGTAATGTGGCATTATCATTCAGTTTACATTAGTCACTTTTCAGCAATTCAACTTCAAGGTAATATTCATCTCACTCAACATCTTAAATTTTCAATTCACACTTGACTTGTCTCTCTAGAAAATGCAAACTGGTAAGTAAATGAGGTAGTTTAGTTTGTCTGCTAGACGAAAGGCGACTACTAAACAAATATTAGTTTGCATAGTTAACTGTGCCATTTAAAAACAAGGTTTATTTGGGCTCTTCTTGCGACTTCAACTTGAAGTAAATAATGTCAACTTGTTTTCATTTAAAAAATCAAGATTTTTAAGGTTTTTACTAGCCGAGGAAATGGATTTTAGACAATTTAAAAATGTGACTAATATATCAGTGAAGACTATTCGCTATTGTTAATTCTTAGAAAATTTGAATGAATGATGTGATGAGTCAAGCCAAATGAACAATTGTTTTTAGAATTTATTTGGACTTGGAAAACGCTTTTCTTTGGATTACTCCTCCATTTGGTATTTGGAATGTGAGAGGCCACTCTCTTTGAAGTTTTTGGAGAGGAAAAGGGAAAGAACTTGAAAGCAGGTGGTGTCAAGTGCACTGCATATGTGCAAACAGCAAACACAGACATCACCACTAAACAACTTCAAGCTAATGCTCTCTTTTTTACAATGTCAGTGCACTCGCTTATTATACTCACTGACCACACTGGTCCCTTTTCCCGTTTTCCCTGCCAAATGATGCCTGGCGTACGTTACTTTTTACGTGGAACGTGTCGTGTGCTGTTCTACTCGAATTACAAGTAAGCACATTCATTAGACAAAAGGAGATAAAATGCAACGGTACACACTCATTTCCATTCATTAACGAGGAAACACAATGCGAGGAGGAGATAGTAAATCGATGACTCATTTTATGACTTTGTATCTCACTCTGACTCAGCCTGTTCAATTTTTACTGAGCAAGGTAGCTCGGGAAAAATGGAAGGGTTAGTGCAATATGTTGTCGTGTGTCAAATAACACGTACAATGTACAAACCACTACTAATGATGATAACTTACCAAACAAAGCTAATTCAATATTATACTAATACACCCACCACCATCATCACACCGCTGCCATTACTAGAGCATTTTTTTCTAGCTTCTAGGAATCTAATTAAAAATTCGTGTGAGGTAGTAATGTAAGGCGGGCGAGTCATTGGCATTGAATAATGGAAGTTATTACGGATATATTTGAGAAATCGACACCTTTTTGTCCCTCACAAGAAATCGATGAAAATCATTTACTACCAATTTTGGTACCTACAGTAGCGTGACAGCTTAGAAAAGCTGTGCAAACGATTATTATGTATTTTGGTGAGATGGAAAAAAGGAGTGTACCAGACGGTTGGAGTATTCATTTTATTTGAAATGAGGATAATAACTTTTAAGTACATTCATTCAAAAGGTCTTTTTATCTCATTACGAATACGACACAGGGAAACTAGACCAGCAGCGTCTTCCCGTTCGTATTTAAGGAAATATCAGAGAAAAAAAATATCGACAGAAGGGCTACAACAAAACAAGGTGGAAAGACACCTTACCGAGAATTGTTATTATAATGCTCGTGTTAGCAGTGTAGCAGATGCTTCTTTTCTCTAAAATTCACTTTTATGCCTTTGTTACCCGCATGTCCAGCAGCAGATTATAGGGAACCACCTTGTATCCACAAGACATGTGTGTATACCTTGTGCCTGTGTACCCAACCAATATTTTCGCCCCTTTACTCCCTGAAAAAGTTAAGCACTCTTCCTGTTTCCTTTTCCCCAACAATTTCATATTCCAGTTCAGTAGCATAAAAACCAACTGGAAAGTTTATTTCGTGACTACACGACTTGACTAGAAACCGGCATTCTCTCCAGTCCTTAAGGCGGATCACAACATTTTTTTTCTAAGAAAAGCTTGGTAATATACACGCGCCGAGCTGAATGTCAGTATGCTTGCTTTTGCCATGTTCCATGTTGTTTATGAGTTTGTGCGTGCATTATTATTCCATTCCTCATGAGAGAGAGAAAGACGAACAGTCTTAGTTTAAAAAAGAAAGGAAATTTTCTCTTCTTCCTTATTTTCTTAGCTTACTCACTAACCAAACCACCACCACCACTACTTCTTTTACTGTTTTTTGTGATGGAACACACGCAACCCGGCAACAAATAACCCGGGAGAGTTCTTTTCATTTCTATTTTCTCTCTGAATACCATACCATACCCCCACTACTCATGCTTGCTACATTAGCCATTTCATTTTTTCAAGCCTGTACATTTCTCTAATCTCTTCACTCACAGTGTTTTATATGTCATGACTATGACTGTGTGACTATGATGTAGTCGGTTCGTTGAGCGAGCACTGCACTCCGAAAAATTCAAGTTTACAGAGTTTTCGGTGAAAATGTGCTTCCCCTTGAAAATATTTACATGAGTAGGTATACATAGCACAGTTTTGTGATAAAATATTATGGAAGGACGTATATAAGCAAATATGGCTGTTAATATCAGATCAAACATCGTGATGGTAGGTTTTTGTGTGAAGGCGAAGGTGATGTTGATACATATAAATATATTATTATGCAATTCAAACTTGCCTTGTGTTCTTCGTGGGAGAGGTAAGTTTTTCCTTCTATTATTATTGTTAGCAACCATGAGAAGGGGAGAGCCAAATGGAAAAAAGATGGTTGTTGGGGAAGTTGTAAAATTATGGAGGGGAGGTTGGTAGGTAGTCTCAACTTTATTTGTTTGCAATGCTGACATTATTGTGTAGAAAATGTGCATTCGATCTCTTTTCTTGCCACAAGAAAAACAGGAGCAGTGAAGAAAATCCCTCATTCTTCACCATCTTTCCAGTACAAATATTTTTTTCTGGGTAAAAAGGTAGCAATTTGGTGAAATGGTGGTGCTGGACCACTATTCTCCGAAAAAACATGACTATGTATAAAATGCAATGCTTACAGTTAGGGTTGCTCACTTGTCAATGTCTGAACTTTTTAGGACATGACATTACGACATGTCAAAATGACATGGACAAGTGACAAATTTGTAATAAAATGTCCTTCTGATTTTTTCTTTGACAAATGGACATGTCATTGATGAAATGTCAGGACATGACCAATATTTACATGACATTAAAGTAGCTGTGGTCC